>JAXBDA010003649.1:0-33398 GCA_036023075.1 Gaultheria prostrata
GGGCTTTCATGCTGCGTATCACAAAGAATCTCTGCCCCAAAATAATTGTAAGGTCACTGTTTCAGTTTTCGATTTATTTAAGATAAAGAAAAAATTGTTTGTTTAGAAACTCATTCCTGGATTCATGGTGTGTTTTGCTGATGCTTCCACAAATCAAATTACCCCTCCCTCCCCCTCTCTCTCTCTGATCTCACTCGGGGCTATCAAAATATCGTAATTTAATGTATAACACGAGTTTTAATGCAACAAACCATGGAATCATACCACCGGTAATGGTATAATTACAATACTTACTCCGTTTATGTTCTTACCAAGTTTGATTAGCTTTACAGTTTTTTTTTTTTTTGTGTCACTCGATATACATCAGTGGGGGGTTAGCAGGGGAGTTGGTGAGCTAGTTCATAGGAGGCCTAGAAGCTATCCATAGCCTTAAACCCCAAACCCTTCTGCCGATGCTCGAACCCTGGTCTTGCTTAATTACCCGCAGGCTGGATTAAATTTCAACAAAATCAAGTATACTTCTTCAATTGCCAGTGGAAGAAAATCAAGCCACTAACTATGACAAGATCACTATGCTATATGTATGCATGTCATTTGAACTGATGGATGAATTTGCGGGGAGTGATAATCAACAAGAAAAATGGAAAACTTGGGAATTTTGAGTTATATGATCACCTTAAAATGGATTTTGCATCAATGTTGAATGCTGAGAGCTACTCACGTCATAAGTAGTCCCCAAATAACAATCTTCTAATAAGTGTTCATTTTGAAAAGCTAATGAGTTTGTACAATTACTGTTATTTTGTCTTTTGAAATGTTAATTGGTAAATGAGTTAATGGGTAAAAAAAATATATAATTTCAGAAAAGTGGAAGTAAAAATTGATATAAAAATGGGGAATAACGATGCCTCCTTAACAAGTTGAAATGACTTAAAAAAGGACGGAGGATGTATTTGTTTAGGTTTGTGTAACATTGGAATACTAAGCTGTCTCATTTACAAAATGGACGAATGGAGCTTAGGCTCTAGCAGTATGTTCGCCCGACAAAGATCACATAGCCGCTGAATAGCAGGTGGTCCAGAGTGTCTTTTCTTTCTTTTTCTCTCCTGTTTGTTTAACAGAGATGATGGTGGTCCAAGGTACAATTAGAGGTTTTTTTTATTATATATAAATAAGGTACAATTAGAGTTGGATGAGATGTCATTGAATTTGTTCTTAAAATACGGAAAAAACTAGAGATACTTTCGGATTGTCCTTAAAATAAGACACATTATTTGAAGCTACCGATTAAGACCCAATACTCTACATAAAACAGAGGCACAAGCTTAGGGATCAGCACGCCCATCTTAGTTCATAATCCGCTTGGATGAAGTTCCTTAATTGATCACTCACCACCTCAAAAACACACGCACACACACACGCTCCTCCCTCTGAAAATCCCCAAATACGCTTGGATTCTACAAGTTCCAGGGACTGTTTAGATTTAGCTATGGTGATGGTGGTGGATCAAACCGTGACCGAAATTGAATTATCCGGCTACAGCACCACCACCACCTCCACAACGGCAGAGGATGAACATGGCTGCAACTGGAATGATTGGTCCTCCATGGTGGACTGGGACACGATTTCCGGCAGCTATGATGACTTCCACGACCTCCTCGTCGAATCGATGATAGAAGAGGACAACAGTACTGCCGCGTTCCATCCCCAACTCCACCACGAGCCAGTTGTAGCCATAGCCAATATGGAGGCAGAGATGAGCAACGGCGGGGAGGATTTGAAAGAGCTGAGGCTAGTCCACCTCTTGATGGCTGCCGCCGAGACCCTTACCGGTGTTAACAAGAGCCATGATCTGGCTCGGGTGATATTGTTTCGGCTCAAGGAGTTGGTTTCCCCAACCAACGGGTCAAACATGGAGCGTCTCGCGGCGCATTTTACGGACGCCTTGCTAGGATCACTACAGGGCACCGGTGGGGTGCATGGTAAGCACATGCAAAACAATGGATTCCACGACCACAGCCATAACCACAACCACCGTGTTGATGATTACCATCAGACGGACGTGGTGGCAGCGTTTCAGCTGTTACAGGACATGTCACCGTACATTAAGTTCGGACACTTCACGGCCAATCAAGCGATTTTAGAAGCTGTGGCCCACGATAGGCGGGTTCACATAGTTGACTATGATATCATGGAGGGGATCCAATGGGCTTCGTTGATGCAAGCTTTTGTGTCAAGGAAGGCTGGCCCACCAGCCCCCCACCTCAGGATCACAGCCGTATCAAGAGCCGGGAGCGGCCGCCGCCATCGATCGATCGGCACCGTCCAGGAGACCGGTCGTCGTCTGATCGCGTTCGCTGCTTCGATTGGTCAACCGTTCTCTTTCCATCAATGTCGTTTGGACTCAGATGAGACGTTTCGGCCGTCAAGTTTGAAATTAGTTAGAGGGGAGGCTTTAGTGTTCAATTGTATGTTACACTTGCCCCACTTCAATTATCGGGCGCCCGAATCAGTTGTTTCATTTTTATCCGGAGGCAAGGTGTTAAACCCGAGACTAGTGACTCTAGTGGAAGAGGAGGTGGGACCCACCTCGGGTGATGACCGTGGTGGGTTCATGGCCCGATTTATGGACATATTGCATCATTATTCAGCATTCTACGACTCGCTCGAGGCCGGGTTTCCAATGCAGGGGCGAGCTCGGGCATTGGTGGAGCGGGTTTTCTTGGGCCCACGAATATCGGGGTCATTGGCACGCCTCTATCGGTCGCGTGGCGGGGAATTATTAGGGGAGTATAGCAGCAGCAGCTGTTGGGGAGAGTGGTTGGGTATGGCGGGGTTTCGTCCACTTAGCTTGAGCTTCGCGAACCATTGTCAAGCAAAGTTGTTGCTGGGGCTATTCAATGATGGGTATAGGGTGGAGGAATTAGCTAACAATAGGCTGGTTTTAGGGTGGAAGTCCAGGCGCCTTCTTTCAGCTTCGATTTGGACCTCCTTAGATTTGTGATTTGATTTGTACTACATATATATATGAAAAACTTCTAGTGAGTGATCCCTGACCTTTGTTAAAGTCAGGACCTCACATTTCCCGATTGAATTTTGAAGATCCGAACCGTCCAATGTGTTTAGAATGTGTTCTCAAGGTGCCTGCGAGGAATCTTAAAAAAAAGAGACCGAAAATGGCTTCATCCGAGCAGTTTTTCATAAAATATATATTGTACGGTTTGTATGAAAAATTGCTTGGATAAAGTCCTTCCCGGTCATTTTTTTTATGATTCCTCGCGGGAGCCCTTAAAAACATGTTTCAAACACTTTGAACTGCTCGGATCATCAACATTCAATCGGAAAATGTGAGAATGATAGAGATCCGTGACTTTAAACAAAGTAAGGAATCCCTGATTAGAAATGAAACATATATATATACTACTAAAAATAGAAGCACATAGTTTTGTTTAGTTTTATTTATTTGGGTGCCGCTTTCTCCCCTACTTCCTGTCTTCTACCATCAGGATGAAGCTTATATAATAGTATATGCATTGCATCCTTAACAGACCAATTTTGTATCGCTTACTTTATGTGAATTAAGCTTGAACGAAATGGTGTGCAAATGTTCTTTTTTCTTTTCAGGTGGCATAAACCGAAGATTAAAAATAGAATCCTTTTGGTTAGATTATTATAGGCCGGTGCTAATGCCACGATAGGTTTTTATAGAGCCACGACAATTCTTATAGTCTGACAATTTTATCCTTTGTATCATTGAATGTTTCTCTCCGACTGGCGACTGTTAGCTACACTTTTCTTTCTTTCATTTTGAAGTCAATTACACGAGAAAATTTTGGGTACGGGAGGGTACACAGCTCTCTGCTCCCTCCATATCCACGTTCTTATTCATTTCCCTCTAACCTCGGTGCTCCTCTTTCACCTCTCTCTTGTGTTTTCTCTGATTTGTGGAGTGGTTACCGTCGGGTTGTAGACCCTTGGAGAGTGCGATGATTTGACATTTGTCAATCTAGATCTGCTGTGCCCATGAGTGGAATTGCTGCACCAAATGGAAGATTTATGCATTTACGACTTACGTCGATATTTGACATGTGACGAAGGGAAGATTTGCCAAATCAACCGGACCATGGAAATGGGTTGTCCCGCAAATGCTTGATCTCTCTGTCTTCTTCATTTTGTTTGAGTAAAGGGCTTTACACTTTGTCTTCAGTACAAACAATGTCTCATGCTATTTACAATTTGATGTATTGATTGGAGTTTATGAAAGATGTGCCATTTGCTTGAAGATTTGGTTTTTTATTTTATGATCTACTTCATGTTTATGAGTTGGGAACAAGAGAATAGAATTGATGGGTCTGGTGGGGCGGTGGAAGCAAGGAGGGAGGAGACAGAGATTGGTCTGTTGTGATGGGAGAGAGAATGAGAAGCACGTGTCCAGTAGAAGCCTCTTACTACTTTCAAAGGCTATAATGGTCAAACTAGGAAATTTGTCGTGTCAGTAAGAATTCTGATCGTGGCATTATCGGTATCCTTATTATATATGTATTTATGTGGTGTACACATATATACGGTTGGGTCGGGTTGAACCAATTTTGAAGAGTACGCACCCGACACCCGACTGAAACCCGAATATTCCTCATATTTTCAACCCGTATCCGACCGACTGGAGTGTTTGAAACCGCCCGATTGGTGCCGGGTCGGATCGGGTCGAACGAGGTAGACGGGTTGTTGCTCAGCCCTAATTATAAGGGTTATCAAAGCAAGAGGGACCCCTAAATTACTTAAATTTTCAAGGGCCTAAAGTAGTCGCATTTCGAGGTTTAGTTCAAGCTTCAATCTCGTCTTTTCGTCTAAATGACTGTTCTCGCTTTTCATCACAATTTTTGGGATTAATCATTCGCATTGATGAGAGGAATTAGAAAAACATTAAAATGTGGACTGAAATTTAAAAAATTCATATAAGATGACACGTAGGGAGGACAAAAAAATACGGCTATTTGGTACTTTTTCGTCTTACGTGAATTTTTTTTTTAATGTTTTTGGTTATAATCTTTTACTTTTAGACTCCTCTCATCGATCGAGCCAGATTATTAATCTCAAAAACATAACGCGAATCTGACAAAAATTAAAAAAAAAACAAACAAAACAAGAAAAATAAAAAAGGCCTAAGAATGGATGTCGGCTCTAATCTTATGCTTTTGTGGTGTTGCCTTGGTTTACAAGTTGCATGAATTTTGAAGTAGTTGTATGGCTCTTTCATCAGTTGTCATCGCTTTCCCAGCGAAAGTTTAACGTCAAGATTTTTTTCGAAAGATTTTTTACCTCTTGTTTTGTCTAAATAATTGACCCGGCCGGTATGTTACCGTCTTTATACCAACAAAAAATTAAAAAAAATGCATTTCCTTGTTTTTTATCGATTTTTTTTGAATTATTTGTTCGTCTCGATGAGAAAAATCTAAAAAGTAAAAAATTATGATCAAAATTTTTAAAAAGTTAACAAAAGAAAAACATACTCCAAAACAGACAAATTTTTGGGTTAATTAATGTTGTCTTTATCCCCAAATTTTTTAGTTTGGTTGATAATTGTTTTACTTCTAAGGTTCCTCTCGCTGAGACGAACTAATAGTCCACAAAAAACTAACGAAAAGCTAACAAATGAGAAAAGAAAATTTGAATAACGAAAAAAAAAAATCCGGCTCTATTATTTAGTCGAAACATAGAGAGAGAGAGAGAAAAAAAAAGTTCATTTATATGACTGTTTTTATCTATTGTCATTTCCACTTCTCTTGAGAAACTCTCTGTAACGCCCCTAATTTTGGGAACGTTATATTCATTACAATAATAATAAATAAGGTTTTATAACAAATATCCAAATAGGGAATTACATAAATTTTTCCACCTTTACACTTATTTAATTACTACAAAGATGACTGGGGTTTCTATATTCCATGGCACGGCCGTCAGCCCTAGCGGTGTCCTATCCAGCTCTATATGCCTCAAAGCTATAGAATTCCTCATGTTCATCTCTATAACCTAGCATAATCTATCAGAGTCGCGGAGCAACATCGTGGTATTAGGCTAGGATTACACAAGTGCAACACCGTGAGCGAGAACAATCAACAAAACCACTACCCTATATCCATACACTAAAGATTATAAGAAGATTTGATAGAAATGAATAACAGCAGTTAAACAGTTCAACACTAATTGATGGGATGTTGTGTCAATGCAAAAAAGTTGTATCGCACGTATAGAAGTGTGTCTCATATTATCTTTCAGTGTTAGAGTTTCTTTTCCAAATATTTACTAGGTTTGGGCACTGTTTCCGTCCTCCGAGCCACATTCCATCGCTCCGATCTTATGGCACTGCTTCCGTCCTCCGGGCCCGCAGTCCATCACTTGAAAGTATTGGTCCGTTCATGTCTCCTTTCAACTAACAGTCGCCAAACTTTCCGAACGAGCCCACACGAATATGGCCCCGGTCGTCTTGTATCACGAACTGCAGTTGCAAGATATAAGGTTCGTCCACCATGCTGCTGTACCCGCTTAGCCCAAACCACATCATGGACTGCATCTGCATGAAGGGCGGTGCTCAAGTTGCACTATCGTATTCAATTATATTCAATCAAACAATCCATTTTCATTCTCATCTCGTTTCTCGTCAACTAATCATTTTTTCGATAACCGTGTCGTGTCGTTTCTCGTAAAGGTGTCTCGTGAATATGCAACATGTCTCGTAAAACTCATTTCATGAATATGCTACTTTCTCGTGTTTCAAATCAATGTAACTTTTCTTGTAATTCGTGTCACATAAAATCATGATTTCTCCTACGCAATCCTTTTTGAAAACCAGTCTACGATTAGTAGAAAAATGGTGCTTAACGACAACGTAGTTACTTTTAAGTTCATAAGATCAAAATCCCGTGTCTCTTGTTTGCTCCGCAAATAAAGTGTTTATGAAAAGACTAGTCAACTACATATTTTTCCAAAAACTAATCGGGCATTATAACGACGTAAAATTTATAAGTCGGATTACTAAACATTCATTATAACGACTACGTGTTATTAAAAATGAATTTTGAAGAATTACAACTAACTTTTTCCGAAAACTAAATCAACATAATAATGACTAGAAACTTATAAGTAGAAAACCGAGCATTATAACGACTACGTGAAAATAATATACTTAGGAGATAGTGTTTAAGTAGTCTACCTTAATTCAGAGGGTAAGTCGGAAGACGCGAAAGCTAGGTGGTTTATTGGACGAAGTAACGGCTACTAGATTGCTTCGAAAGGAAAATAAATGACTTTCTTTTCCTAGAAACAAGATTAATACTACTTTTCTACTTCTTTAAGGATTGGTAGAGGAGAGTGGCAGCTTTGATTGAATATGGGAAGAACAAGTTGAATTTCAATTGAAACTTCAACCAAAAAGGCTAAAACTATGAACAATAAGAGTTTCTCTCTCTAGATTAATTCTTCTACACAAGACTACTACAAAGGTGGTGGAGAAATGGTGTGAGGAATGGACTCTATTTATAGGCAAGCATGGCACCCTCTCTCTCTCTCTCTCTCTCTCTCTCTCCACATTAATGGCCAAGAATCATGGGAGTTTGGAAGAATAAAATCCATAGGCTTCATCTGAGATTCTTTAGCTATTCGTAGAGAAAAATCTAGTATACTAGCAAGGCTTAGTGTAATAACCCTAATTTTTTTAAATAAAAATTTAAATTCGATAAATATCTTTTTATATTTAGAAAGTTCATTTAATTATTCAATTATATATTTAATTATTATATATATACTTGTGTCTATATGTACATGCCAAGTACTACACAAAATCCTACTAAAATTCATCCTACACATTCCTAACCCTAATTCTCCAACACAAACCCTAGTTCCTAAACCCTAGCAAGAATAAATTCTTATTCCCTCCTAATTGGAGGGATTTTGTTAGATTTTATGGAAGGAGAGAGAGAGACGGATGAGAGAGAGAGAGAGGGAGAGAGGAGCTTACCTAGCATTTTCCTATTTTGCATGTGTGTATTGCATGCATGTGTGTGTATC
This sequence comes from Gaultheria prostrata, assembly GCA_036023075.1. Lineage (NCBI taxonomy): Eukaryota > Viridiplantae > Streptophyta > Magnoliopsida > Ericales > Ericaceae > Gaultheria > Gaultheria prostrata. Next base: position 8,065 of record JAXBDA010003649.1, read on the forward strand.
TAGTTTGTACCAAAAATTCTGAGATTTTATTCTCCCGCTTAATTACCTAGATTCACCTTAGATTTGACTAAGATTAATTTAGAATCTCCTTAAGATTCACTTAGATTCATTAGGGTGATTACGCTTGTGCCTATTAATTGGTTCCTTTGCATGTATCAGTAGTACAAAAAAACTCCTCAAAACAAAGGTGGCTTTGCACAATCCTACACTAGATTTTTACTCTAGAAACTTCCTAGTAATTTCCTACAAAATCTACTTAGATTTTTACCTAGGAACTAATTAGACCCATGACTATTTTACCTATGGATTTTATTCCCAAAAAATACCACAAAATCTTTGATTGTAATCTTGCATTAAAAGTGGAGAAATTTCCAAGCAATTGGGGGAGAGGGAGCCAACCCATTGCCTATAAATAGCACTCACTCCTCACTTGTTCTTCACACCAAAATTTCCACCAACTTTGTAGTTTTTGTAGTTCTTGTTCATTTGAGTTTTCTCTCTTGAAAACTCAAAGTGTTCTTCACCTATTCGACCAAAACCACCACCTCGAGCCGCCACTCAATCCAAAAGAAGTAGTTTCCGTAGTCATTTTCGTGTTTCTAGGAAAAGAACATTCTTTTCCTTTCGACACACGTAGTCGTTACTCTGTCCGTCTATCTACCTACCTTTTTCGGCTCCGACTAGCCTCAGAATCAAGGTAATTACTATACCTAATTTCCTACTAGTCATTTTAGTGCTTATTTTAATTTTAGTAATGTTATAATGCCCACATTTAGACTAAAACGTTAGTAGCTTAGTTTTGGAAAAATTAGTCGTTAGTTCTTAAAAATGACTTTTCATATATATGTAGTCGTTATGATGTCCATTTGAAATTCATGTTTTAAAATTTACGTCATTATAATGCCTGACTAATTTTTGGAAAAACGCTTGGCCAATTACACTTTTTACGAAGACGAATTGTACGAGACATGAGATTTTCTTAAAAAGACTACGTGAGTACTGCATTAATAAACTCTAAATTGATTTTGCGGACTACTTTTGACTGTGAAATGACCCCTCTCTAAGTCTATCAAAAAGACATGCTTTGTGCTGACTAAGGAAGGAATGGTGATTCTAACTAGACTCATCCGGCCATCCGACCTAAGACTCACTGGTTATTTCGGTTTTCAAAAGGAAACAGGCATCGAAAAATTATATTTTTATGAGACACGTTTTACAAGAAAGCACTTGGTTTATGAAAACGTTTCACAAGGAAATAGGCATATTCACAAAAAGAGACTTTTGAGACATGTTGCATATTCACGACACGACACGATTTTTGAGATGAATAGTTGACACGAGAAATGAAACGAAAATGAAAATGAGATGAGAATGAAAATAGTTTTGAAAAGATTAGAATTGAAAGCGGTAGTGCAGCAAGAGCGCCTCTCCAACTTCGCGGAGAGAACTTGGTGGTTAGGGCTAAGCTTGCACAACACATGATGGTGAAGACAATACCCCACCTTGGTTGTCCGTAACGCTTAGACCCTTTGGTTGTGCCGTCGCCCGATGATGAACATGTTGGTATCGATTTTATCCACCACGAGGAGATGGATTTGATGCATAGATGTCTTACGGTAGCCTATCACTGTTCTCTTTTGCTAAGATTTTCAAAATTATTTTGTCGAGTTCCCCGAAGGTTTTTATTGAGTTCCGTGCCGAGTGATTTTTCAAAATGTGTCGAGTGATTTTTACTTTCCAAAACCATTTTATTTTTAATTCGCAAAAAGTCTTGTTTTAAGCCCAATTCATCGCTATTTTTGGCCCAAATTAAAAATCAGCCCAAAGGCGTCGAACTGAACCCAAGCGCACACGAACCGGACCCGAACCAGCCGAAGCCAGGACCAAAGCCGGTCCGGCCCTAAAATAATTATTTTTTTATTATTCAGAACCTTCTAGGTCCGCGTGCCACGTCATTTTTCTGCTTTTTTGAACTTGTCCCACATCGAGTAACAAAGTCTTTTGCTCCCCAAATCCTATCATAAATACTTTATTTCATCACAGTTTTCAAAACACACCTGGTTGAAACACACCAACACCCGACACAGGCATTGGTACTAAAAATACCTGTGAATCCTTTGATTTTGCAAAGTGTAAGCTCTTTTGGATTGAGATTAGCTTTTGGTCCAAACTTGGAGCACAGTTTGGGTTAGTTATTTTTGTTTTTCTTCTACGCTGGTAGGCTGCTGGTTAGAAGTCTTGCATCAAGGTTGTCTTTGCGGAGGTGGTCTAGTTCAGTTTGGTTGCTTTCTGAGGGCGGCCAATTTAGTCATGGTATGTTTCCTTTATTTCTTTTCTTTATTGTTTAATTTTTATTTTATTTAGTTTTGTTTAAGTTTTAGTTTTAGTTTAATTATTTAGTTTTAGTTTGGTGTAGTTTAGTTTTTTTAGGTTTTGTCTTGTTTAGTTTTGATTATTTAGTTTAGTTTATTTAGCTCAGTATGCATGCTTAGGATTTATTTTTGTGTTTTAATACGCTTGTTTAGGACATATTTTCTGCGTTTAATTTATGCATGTCTTAGGATTTAGTTTAATACTATGATTAGTTTAATTATTGTTTAAGCATGTAAAATTACCGTTTTGCCCTTGCATGTTTAGCATAGTCCATACATTAGCTTTGCATACACGCATTTCCACGTAATCGTCACATTTGTATGATTTAATCCTTAGTACAATCGTTACTCTGTCCGAGTGGTTCATCGCACATAACGTACCCTGTCGTTATGATGCCTGCATAAGCACTCGTAAATGTCACACTTTAGTCGTTACCCTGTCCGCATGCATATTTTCATTTTTGCCCATGTCGTTATGTTGTCCACATTGTTCCGTGCATATCACCTATCCCTAGCCATTGTGCTGCTTGTTTTGTCCCAACATGTCAGATTACCGTTTTACCCCTGCATTTGCATACTGCATGATTAATTAGTCGTTTTGCCCTCATGGACCCTCCATGAGTAGCCCGCATGCATATAGTTTCCATATTTAGAAAGTTTCCTAATTTGTGTCGAACCCCGAGCATGCGTATGATTTCCATATTTAGAAAGTTTATATTCTAGGAAAGTTTCCGAATTCCATCAAGTTTCCCGTTTAAACTCGTTTTTCTCATTTATGCATGCATGTACCTCGAGTTCATTTAACCATGTTTAATTCAGTATCTCATATCACATGTGCCGTTCAATTCAAGCCCGTATCATGTTCACGTTAGGATAGAACCCCTAGAAGTAGGTACCCTATCTTGCATTCACAACGGCGGATTAATCATTTTGTTTTGCATGTGTTAGTATCATAGGAGAGACCGAGGATGGTTGTTTATCACCGCCTATGGACGTAGGATGATAATAAACTATTCAGCCTCAGATTCTCGTTCATATGACGTACGTTTTGTTCTCTTTCTGTGTTGCATTCAAAGGAGGTAGTTTTCAAATGGTTATTTTTCCCTCCTGCAAAAAGATAACTAATTATCGAAAATATTTTACTAAAATCTACCTATCCGTTTGCTTGAGTCTTATGCATCTAGGATAGAACCAAATTGAACCAATGGTGATGAGTGGAGGCCAATCATCTTGATGGAGCGGAGTGGGTGCCTAACACCTTCCCACTCAGTACCTTAGCCCCTAGACCCGTCGTGGTGACAATGAACGAGTCTTTCCATATATAGAGTCATTTTTAAGGTTCTTGGACCTATGACCAAGTAGCGACTCTGGTCTTTGCTGAGTATTCGTGACTCGAATATTCGGTAGTGTGTATGGTCATCAGTTCAGCATAGAGAAAGAGTATTTTGATGCCGCATCGAGCGAGTTTCCGGCGATGGAGACTCACGAACCCCTGTCCTCCTTGCGACCGCCACCCCGGGCGGAGCAAGAGTCGGGGAGAAAGGCGGGGGGCGCTCTCGGGTGAATGAACCTTGTATCTTGTAGTGTGCGCCTTGATACAAGACAGCCAGGACTATGTCGAGTGTGTCGCGGAGTGGACGAACCTTGCATATTTTAGTGTGTGCCTTGATACAAGATAGCCGGGACTTCGAGCGAAAAGGTTGGTAACTGTCAGTTGAAAGGAGACGAAAACAAACCAATAACTTTTAAATGATGGACTGTAGGTCCGGTGGTTGGAAGCAGTGTCATATGAGTGGAGTGAACTAACTGTACGCCCAGAGGTCAGAAACAGTCCAAACATAGATAAATTTGAAGAAGAATGCCTAAATTGAAACATAATACGAGACACATGTTTATTTCGTGCGTCTAACTCTGATTTGCATTGACACTGACACGAGCATATTTACGAAAAACTATTTTTTGTTAATAACTCCTGCCATTATTTTCTATCAAACATATATTGTTCTAGAATTGTTAGTTAAAGGTTGGGTAGAGTTTTTGCTAGGCGTTTTCACTCACGATGTTGCACTTGTGTAACCTTGACATAATACCACGATGTTGCCTCGCGACTCTGACATATTACGCCAAACTACCGAGATGAACAGGAGGAGTTCTACTGCCAGACAAGCTACGGAGCCGGAGGAGCTGCCGAATTGGGGAATGACCCGTCAGAGGGATAGGAGAAGCCATAGATTCCACCCTGAGGAGAATAATGTAATTTGGCGTAGGAGAATTCACCATATCAGACTTGTTATTACTATGTACTTTTATTTGTAATAATTATGAAGTTCCCAAATTTTTGGGGCGTTACATTTAGGGTTTGCATGGACATCCTCACTTTAAGGGATTTTTGTACCAAGATACATGTATAAATGCTTGTACAATATACATGTGTCTAATAGGAGTATATGTACTTAGAAAATCCTAGGGTTGTACTTAAAATCTAGGAACTAATGAGGGCATAATGGGTGAGAATAGGTAAGGTTAGGGTTTATAGAAAAATCGTCATTTTGGGGGATTTTGGTACTAGAAATACATGTAGGTGTACATGTATATACACATGTGCAAAATAGGAGAGGAAGCTTCCCATGGTGCACCTCTCTCTCTCTCATGGAAAGATAATGATGCCTAACCCTAATACTATTTGGTGGTACTTGGTGTGGAAGAAAATAGGATTGTGGGTGAATATGGTGGATGAAATAGTGCTAGGTTTAATGGGGAAGATTTTGTAGCGCCAAGATACGGCTATACGATAGATATACTAGTACATACTCCATCAGTCGGGAAGATTTTGTAGCGCCAAGATACGGCTATACTATAGATATACTAGTACATACTCCATCAGTCTCTTTTATAGTGTGGATATTTCTATTTTGGAATGTCCCTTAATAAGTGTTTCTTTTGAAAAGTTAACGGGTAAAAGTTGTATAATTATCACTTTGCCCTTTTAAAAAGTTATGGGTAAATAGTTAATGGGTAAAAGTTGAGGATAATTTTGGAAAGTGGAGGTAAAAGGTGATGTGGAAAGTGTAAAGTGGAGGTAAAGTTGATGTGAAATATGTAATGATAATGTTTCTTTAATAAGTTGGATTTACGAAGCCACACACTTAAAAATAGACGGATGTAGTATATACATATACTAAAACATGTAAGCCAATAAATAGGCTATTTAATTTAATCTTCAAAAGAAAAAATTAAAAATAAAGGACAATCAAATTAAAAAACAATTTTTTTTTTTTTTTTAACGAAAATTAGGGTTATTACACCCTTTTTCTTAGAAGAAAAATGTGAAGAAAGTTACTAGATGCAGTAGTTAAACAAAATTAGGGTCATAGTGAAGTACTGATATCATATTTTAAGATCAATATTTTCATTATCGTTTGTCTTTCTTGAATTTTGTTACAAATTGTACATGTGTGTGTCTTTTTTACTTTCTTTATTAGTTTAGGATACCTAACCTTTTTTTAGCGTTAGTTTATTTTTCAAAGTTAGGTTAAATTTTTTATTTTTTTTTGGTAAAGTTATTATTAAAAAAAAACATAAAGGTATTACTTTGAGAGCCTATATAAAGAATACAAGAAGCACAAAAAATACAGGAAGCCTAGACTGGACTGTACAACTATTAGGTAAGTAAAAGTTCCACATTTTGCGGTTTGGGGGATTCCAACTATTAGGTAAATTCCACACTTTATTCGGAATAGTCACCAATTGGTTTATAGATATCATGTCGTCCCTCCTTCATTCGAGTGAGATTCAAAAAGTTGTTCGTCCAAAATTTCTATGTTCATCCATATGAGAAATTACGAACACAAGATAGTTCGCCAAGCCCTCCAATTAATAGTGCCATTGGGGGTTTTCGATCAAGTAGCGCTGGGAGCTGACAGGTATCCAATGTAAACTGTATCACATTGCTTTCATCGAATTCCAAGTTTTGACTTTTCATTTTATTGCATTCATATTATCAGTTTAATCACGAAATGTCTCCATATTTTCTAATATAGTACATATATATTCAATCGTTGGACATTTCAAAGAGGGTTGCCTAGCTCGTAGCAGCTAGTCGCTCTCTCACGAAGTATCTTTACTCGAGAATGTCTATATGTACATACGGATATATTGGTAGATATAGATTATATCCACTTAACATAAGAAGTGGGTTACGTACTGCTGATCAATACTCTTTTTTTAGGAAACAGAAACCATATCGTCATATCATATTTAGAAAACATAGAGAACAAGGACACTATTGGTCCAAAATACAAAAAAAACACAACAACGCCGATGTCGGACCCAGTCTCCGCTCATGGAGCTGGGTGGATGGAGGATCACCAGTCGCCACCAAACTGGACTAGCATTGCCGGTGCAGGATCACCACCGGATCGACCTTCAGACGCCTTCATCGTCGCCGTTGGAAAACTTAGGAAGCCACCACCCGAACCAGCCGATCAGGGTCTCCATGCAATGAGCGAGTAACCAGATCCGGAGTTCCAGATCTGGGTCTCCACAGTCCAAAAATGATGCAGAGTGGGAGATCTTTTCTCCCTAATGAGAAAGTCTCAACCACCTCACAACCATGAAAGTGACGGAGTAGTGTTTTAAAAAAATTAAAAGAAGGTGAGATAGGGCTTTCATGCTGCGTATCACAAAGAATCTCTGCCCCAAAATAATTGTAAGGTCACTGTTTCAGTTTTCGATTTATTTAAGATAAAGAAAAAATTGTTTGTTTAGAAACTCATTCCTGGATTCATGATGTGTTTTGCTGATGCTTCCACAAATCAAATTACCCCTCCCTCCCCCCCTCTCTCTCTCTGATCTCACTCGGGGCTATCAAAATATCGTAATTTAATGTATAACACGAGTTTTAATGCGCAACAAACCATGGAATCATACCCCCGGTAATGGTATAGTTACAATACTTCGTTTATGTTCTTACCAAGTTTGATTAGCTTAACAGTTTTTTTTTGTTTTTTTTTGCCACTCGATATACATCAGTGGGGGGTTAGCGGGGGAGTTAGTGAGTTAGTCCAGAAGAGGCCTAGAAGCTATCCATAGCCTTAAACCCCAAACCCCTCTGCCAAGGCTCGAACCCTGGTCTTGCTTAATTACCCCGCATGCTGGATTAAAAATTTCAACAAAATTAAGTATACTTCTTCAATTGCCAGTGGAAGAAAATCAAGCCACTAGCTATGACAAGATCACTATGCTATATGCATGCATGTCATTTGAACTGATGGATGAATTTGCGGGGAGTGATAATCAACAAGAAAAATGGAAAACTTGGGAATTTTGAGTCATATGATCACCTTAAAATGGATTTTGCATCAATGTTGAATGCTGAGAGCTACTCATATCATAAGTAGTCCCCAAATAACAATCTTTTAACAAGTGTTCATTTTGAAAAGCTAATGAGTTAGTACAATTACTGTTATTTTGTCTTTTGAAAAGTTAATTGGTAAAAGAGTTAATGGGTAAAAAAAAAGATAATTTCAGAAAAATGGAAGTAAAAATTGATATAAAAATGGGGAATGACAATGCGTCCTTAACAAGTTGAAATGACTTAAAAAAGGAGGATGTATTTGTTTGGGTGTGTGTAACATTGGAATACTAAGCTGTCTCATTTACAAAATGGACAAATGGAGATTAGGCTCTAGCAGTATGTTCGCCCGACAAAGATCACATAGCCGCTGAATAGAAGCCATAAATAAAAGACATACATCCATTTTAGCAATTCTGCAGAATAAAAGGGTAATGATTCTACAAAAGGGAAACAACGGACAGAAACATAATTCGGCAAAGGCAAATTAATTCATTGAGAACGAGTAGTATATTACGCAAGACCAAATATTATGAAGATAATTTGTCCCCCCGAAACATGTTTCTCTTCTTTTTTTCTTTTATAGGAGAAATACCAGATGTAGTACATATGCAGAATCGAAGATAGAGCAGATTAAAACATATTAGCCAGAGTTGCCTCTAGCTCCTACGGCAAGAGTATCTTGTCCACGATTAAGCAAACAAACGTTACCCTCACAAATAATTCTCAAAAATCTTTTTCGATACTTTTTCTCAGAACTCTAGAGATTCTAGAAAAGAACACTCATAAAATTCTTTGAATTAGGGTATAACTGCATAAGTTGTTTAAAAATGACTTTTTAGAGCTTTGGGTAGCAGAAATTATGCTGCTGACTCGCCCAGCCAGATGTTGACGTCTCCTCCAGGTACAAGTAACTAACAACTCCAAAAGCCAATCTCCTACAAGAATTGGTGAGTCGTGAGGAAGGAAAGCGAAATGACAAATAAGTTGACCCACAGCACTTGAGAAAGGTGATGACAGAATGCAGATATTCCATTTATAGTTTCGTCCTTCAATAGACAAATGGAACTCAAAACATAAATCAGACGACCAGAAACTGCAGCACAGATGGGTAATATACATTGATGCACTTAAATTTCTTGGCCACTTGATCCCCCAGATGAAATAAGTTTCTTTATCTTGATGAGGTGTATAAGTTAATGGTTGCATGTAGCACATTAGAAAACATGAATAATACAATATCTTGAATTCTCAAGGTCCAGAGGTAGGCTAGATAAGTTGTCTTGCTTAGGTGCCCTTCCTCTTATTGGTTTTTTGGGCTTATTTGTCTTTTTGGTCTTTTGCCCAAAAAGCCCTAAAGTCTCGTCTCACAAAAAGGCCCAAAAAACTCAAATAAGATAAACTACTTGACTTCTGTCTGCAGCTCAAAGATAAAAAAAAAAACTAAGAGAACAGCGCCTTAAAGGACATTAGCTGGAGGAATCTTGCTAGCACTATTTAGAGGGCACGAAGAGCAAACTTTTGCCACCACGCCAACTAGGGTTTGGAGCATTACTGTTGGTTATAAAAATTGCTCGCAAATTTAATTCACCTAATTGTTAAGGGTATTGTGATAACATAAATCCATTTGTCATCAATCCTCATATACTTGGCTCAAGATCTCAAGACCAAGTCGGATACATTTATTATTTTTCTATTTGGTAATCCTCATTTGTTTACCTATTAATAACTAGATGTAATCATTCTTAAGGTGAGCTAACGGAGGGTGCAAGCTGACAACCTCATCCTATGTTGCTCTTCATGGGCTCCTCCTCCACTACAAGCCTCACTTGGAACAGTAGTTGAAAGAGAAGGGAAGCTACAACCATCCCACCAATGCTGCTTCTCTTACTGCAATGAATTTCCAATGCCAGAAATAGCACCAGACTGAGCCAAATCAGAATTAGACAAAATTCATACCATCTAGCTTCGTGAGAAACACATTACGAGGGACTTCATGTTTAGGATGGGCCTCAAATGGTGTTTGATGCATGAACATGCTTGAGGAGCTCCAGGTATCATTGACATTGACGGCTATTAATGAATCTCAAAAAGAAAAGAGATAAGAAGTTTTGACCAACAAACCAAATCAAACAATGTCATAAAATAAAAGACCCAATTACTTATATTATTGTTTGTGTTCATTTTACTATGAAATTGTTTTGCTACTATTCATTGCAAATAAGATTAATGCATGACCTTATCTTTAATTTGATTTTTCTGCACTATTTCTTTGTTCTGATCATGGTAGTTATCTTTTCTATACAAGTAACAAATGTGAAGTTTATGCATAGGGGAAAATCGCAATATTCACAGGGCTTGCTTGCAATCATCTCACAAGTTCCATGAAATGAAGGGGAAAGAACACCAATCCTCACCTCTACTATTAGAGGTTTCTCTATTACTTTTTCAGATAGTTTCCAAATCCTTCCTATCATTCTGCAACAAAATATGCACTTAAAGAAAATTGTTTTAATCTATCTGACCTTGAACGTGATCACCCCGGTCGTTCAATGTTCCGACTAGTAACAGATCCTTCCCTTGGGTTTAGAGAGTTGTGAATGGCTTTCACTGCTGCTATGGCAGAGTCTCCTCTCTTAACAACTCTCTCAAGCTCCCCAACCTTCTCTAAAAGCAATCCAACTTGAGAGTTGGTTGAATGGACCAACTTGCTTGCAGTTTCCAGCGCAGTGCAAAGCTGGGACACAAAAGAAAGGGGAGCAATCCACAGTGAAACTAATTGCAATTGCCATTCCTCAAGAAGAAGAAAAAATAGACATCAACGGACACCAATAATTGGGAAATATTAAGAAATAAAAAGTTATTTAAGTGTTTCTCCAAAATCATTAAAAAAAAAAAAAGAGGTTAATCATCCACATTTGTCACATGGATGAGTAGTGGTGAAAAACTCTGTACCCTCTAGGTTGTGGGCTTGCAGTGGCGAAGCCAGGAATCAGGGCTAGCAGGGGCATCTTTTACACACTTTGAACCCAAAAAAAATTGTGACGAGTAATGCTAGAATAATTGAACTTCTGCTAAAAATAATAAAAACTCACAACAACAACAATAATAGAACCCATCTAGTCCCCAATCATTGGGAGTATGGGCGGGGGACGATTGGAGACAGACCTAACCTTTGGCAATATGCACAAAGTGGCTGCTCTCAGCGTACCACTGAAAAAGTGGCCCCCCTAAACCTCCAAGAACCGAGGAGCTACAGGGACGTTTTGCTGCAGATAGATTATCAATAAAAACTAACAAATTTATAAATAAAGTTACGTAAATTATCAATACAAACAATTAATTGAATTGTCTTGATGGATCGAGCCTAAAAGCAATTTAATACACAAGAACTAAAATGCAATATTTTGCAATCTTGCTCCAATTAGAAAGAATCTCTTTTTTTTCCAATCTTTATTCAAAAATCTCCAAATTTCAATTGCATTGTAGATTCTATCGACAAACAATCTGTGATCATTAGTGAGATGCTCTGGACCATGAATGAAGGAAGCATGGTAATGAGCACAAAAATTAATTGGGGTCTCTAGGCTTGCCCTCCTTGATGCCTTTCGGCTTTGATTTGAGGGTATGGTTCTGCAGCAAAACGTCCATGTAGCTCCTCGGTTCTTGGAGGTTTAGGGGGCCACTGTTTTAGTGGTACTCTGTGAGCAGCCACTTTGTGCGTATTGCCAAAGGTAAGGTCCGTCTCCAATCATCCCCGCCCATACCCCCAATGATTGGGGACTAGATGGGTTCTGTTATTGTTGTATTCTATCGATAAACAGAAAGGAACGAGACTTCGTAAAAATTGTAAATAATTACCTAAGTATAATGCTTATAACCCATTGTTTAGCCCACTTTTGAATTTTTTACAATGGGCAGTCGAGAGTTTCAAATCATAAGTGGTGGCTGATTTTTGCATTAGACATCTCATTTCAGTGTAATGGAATTGTTCTAATTTGATATAAAAGTTGAGACTGAAATGAAGTACCAATATATGAGAGTGATTAAAAAGAAAATCATGAAAACCCATTTAAAAGGGAAAATGCCAACATTAAAATAAAAAACAAAAATATTTTTAAAAAAAATGAATTCTTGCCTCCCTCCGCCACTGTGGGTTTGAGATTGTACACAGCCATTTTGAGCATCTAAAGCCAGAGGTTAGATATGCACCCAACTTATCCTCCCAGACACTGGGCATACCATTTTCCTCATCCCAGGAAGTAGCAACAGATAACAAGAAAACCAAAGGCACTAACTAATCAGCTCATAAAAAGATCTAGAGCTGACTTGTGAACTGTAATATAATGCTTCGTTCAAAGAAAAGCAAAAGCATCCCATATTTTGTTAAAGTGTTAAATTTGAACATTACAAATTAATAATAATCTTCAAAACAGATGATCATTACCTCAAGTGTTAAAGTTGTCCACGAGTGGTCGGAACCAGCAAGTGCCTCGTTGAGGTGGTCGTACTTTTCCTAATGCAAAGTTCAAGGAGTTAGAAGCTGTCTTAAACAAAAGAAACCAACACAGTGAAACCAAAATTAAAAGTAAACTACAATGCTTATAGGATGAAATACTCATCTCGTCATCTGTACTAGTTAAGATACTTGAAACAAAAATGTTCGGGAGCAAAATGTTTTGGAGCAAGTATTAAAATGAGTGCACCGTATTCCAAGAATGTGTTCCAACATGGTATCTAACATTACCAACTACAATGTTCTGTACTATTGCATTAAATATTTTGTACCCTTTGTGAATCCAAGTCTCTTGGTTCATGTTCAGAAAATAAAAGGTGGTCTTTTTCATACTGATAAAAGATTTTTATTCACAATCAAGTTTACTGATGGAATACGAGAAACAGCACAAATATACCAAAGTGTTGATCCCTGGATTAAACATGACCATTAAAAAGCACAAACACCGAAACAGGAAACCGATAGGCGATAGTCGATAGGAGACAATAGGAACACATTGCCCTTTCCCAACTCTTCAAATCTCCATGATGTCTCCTCGAAGGACGGAACAAATAGTTACTAGATCAAACATGACATTAGTATTGAGCGGTCAGCAGGTATTGTCACAGTTCGAAATTGTAGTTTATAAGTCGTCACTGAATGGGGGAAAATGAAAAGAATCCGTCTAACCCGATTCAACCGATAAATACGAAAATAACTTCTGTTTGCCACATGGCAGGCATCTATTGGTTGGAGAGATTACAAAGAGAATATCTCTCTCTCTCTCTCTCAGATTTCAAGTGGAGTCTTCATCGCCCTCACCCATGCTGCCCAAAACTAAGATCCGCCACCTATCTGACTGACGACCCGAAGGCATTGGCGTTGTCATGTTTTGGCAACCTGATGATTACGGTTCGGTTGGAGGGTAAAGGTCAAATCTCACCCAAACCAACACTGCACACCCAAATTGAATAAGTAGAAAACGATTGGGAGGGAGAGAAATCATCGAGAAAAAAGACATCATTAAATATGCCACTGAAGTGACTAAACTGCCCGGAGCTCTAATACTTCAGAGGTTTTGCAACTGGTCAGTCAATTGATCAATCGAATACAAAGAGCACGTCAGTCTATACATACAAATCTAACCACCAACTGTCATTGCTAACTGACTACAAAGCCAACTAATCAACAATTCTGTTGCAACATTGCGACTCTAAGCTAGCAAATGAAGGTCTATGGTCAGTATTGTACTGCTGACTGAATGACATATGATTCAGGTTCAGAACGATCCAAACATCGAGCTTGACAGCTAATATGCTCATCATTGCTGCATTTGGTGTGATCTTACTTCATTTGTCAAATGATTTTTGTTTAGAGCCTTGCTTGTTAAGAGATTACAAATTTGACTGGAATATTAGGATATTCGTCCATGGGGTTTCCCAACTTTGCTTCCCTGTGAATTTCCTTTCACTTGGTAAATCGATCTCAAATCTATCATCAAACACATCCCTGAACTAGGATCTTCTTGACAGAAATATCTACTAGAAGAATTTAAGTAAAGAAAAATAACTGTGACATGTTTATCTTTGAACATGTTCTAACGTAACCGCGCGTATGTTCATGTTGGTGATTCTTTAATGGCGGCAACTCCATCTTCCTCACCTTTGCCTCCAAAATATTTCACTACTGATCTCTAGTCTTAACTCCTTCATTCATGTCAAACTAGTTCTATTAACCACAACATTGGGCAAAATGAATTGCTGAATATTCTTCGAGCATCAGATCTTGGATACCTTATCGGAAAATTTTCACCTCCGGTTAACTTTCTTCTGAATCCTGGCAAAAAACAGATCAAGAATCCAAATTCACTCAATGGAAGACGATCAACTGACATTCGTTAAGTTGCATCACCCCCACTCATTTTCCGCTGATCTACAAACATGTTATCAATATGGAATGTTCTTCAGAAAAGGTTACTTCCCTATCTCAATCTTATATCCCTCTGTTCAATAATATAGGCTAAATAACAATCCTAAGAAATCTGGATAAATGGAGGATTATCTTCGAGAAACCAATAACCTAGCTAATCGATTTGCTCTTGCATCTTGAACCAAGACGATGTGAGATTTTGGTGTTAGTTACAATCAATGAAGCATGGGTACGGGTATGGGGGATACAGCAAAAACCAAAAAAAGTAGGGCACGGGTACGGCAAAATTTTATGTATATTTTTTTTCATAATTTTGGCATGATTCATTAATATAACAAGTAAAATATATTTCACAGATAGAAGCTAGATACCAAAAGCTAATAGCACTTGAACTTGAACCCATACTCCTTGATGACCTCATCTTCCTATGAAATAAAGTGTAATAGCCAAATTATTTTGCATGCAAAGTGATTGCAAACAATGAAACAACTATTAAATAGAACTTTCAAGGAAAAAAAAAAAGATATTTCAATTCAAGGCCCATCTAAAAAATCAAAATAAGTAACAAAAAAATTGTCAGAATAGCGAGAGAGAAATGGCAGCAGAAATAACGAGAGAGACAGAGAGAGGAGTCGCGGTCGCTAGAGGAAGATCGATGGAGAAGATTAGTTCTTGTTTATACAAAATCAAGCCCTAGATCTGAGTCATGGTCTTGAGGTTACGACTTATATGTGAAGTGAAGTCTCACGTTGCCTGGGTACCAAAGTAATATGAAATATATAAGCGTGAGGGCACCCTCACTTCATGAGCTAGCTTTTGGGGTTGAGTTCTACCCAAGACCATGTAACATGGTATCAGAGCTGGGTACCAGAGATGGATAGGGTGCGTGTCTCTCACCTGCACGCGGCAGGTGCTGCCAAGGGAGCACACTGCACGTGAGAGAGGGTGTGAAGCAAAGTCCCACATTGCCTGGATACCAAATTAAGATGAAATATATAAACGTGAGGGCACCCTCACTTCATGAGCTAGCTTTTGGGGTTGAGTTCTACCCAAGACCATGTAACATTAAACGCATTGAGTAATTGCAGTTTGAGTATTTTTCGAGGGGAACCCCTAAAGTTTTGAAAGCTTTATGAATAGGCCCAAAAGTACCAAAAAAAGTATCCATTGCCATCCCATGAAGTATCATTGCCGTACCCAGAAACTCAAAAGTACCAGGTGCGTTTTCAGAGTACCCGGTACGTATTTAGAAGTACCCGTGACGTACCAGTACCCGGTACGTTACGGGGAGGAGTACGTTGGGGTTTTAGAGGTACCCATGCTTCATTGGTTACAATTAACGGCTTACTTAAAAAATACAGTGCTTCTAAAACTACAATTAGAACTCAGTCAGCGGCTATTACAATGGCAGACCTCTCTTCTTGATTATGTTCTAAGGCAATACATGTTGAATCAAAGGCCTCTTCTTCACCAGCTCTAACAGTTGGTTCCTCTGCTACTTAGCAGTTTCTCCAAAATTACACTCGTAAACATGGAAGATTGTATGGTTCCAATTTTAGCCTAATTCTCATGGTCATAGAGGTTCCCCGAGAGGACAAGGAGGAAGGTTCAATAACAAAGGTGGATGTTTAACAAGAATTCTGGCAATTTCGGCAGTTTAAGTGGACTTTGTTAATTTTGAAGCAAGAAACTACACGGCCTTTGAATGTTGACATAGGCTCACTTCCGACTTTCAACCCCAACCTCAACCATCCTACTCCCCAGCTTATCCTCAGAATTACGCTTATCATCAGTCTACAACATGTAATCCTGCGGCATTCTCTTCATATCCTGATTCCAAACTATTGTTGACTCCAATCCACCATACCCTTTCTATCCTACTCGTCCACCTAAAACTAGTATGCAGACTCGGCTTCCACAATCATATCACACATGACTTGGCCAACCTCCAAATTTAGGAGCCTTATCACAGCCAACATAAAGTGACAGTAATGGAGCTCCTTTTCCTATTCATAATACATGTCTAAATGTCTTCCTAACGCCACACTCTTCCCTCAAACTTCCAAATGCTCTTGGTGTTCCTAAAATAACTTCAAACTTGCTCTCTGTTCATCTGTTAGCTGCAGACAATTTCACAATTTCTTTTAAAGTTAATTCTTTTGTGGTCCAGGACTAGAAAACCAGCAAAGTCCTCTCAAGGACAAGTATGTTTATGGTTACTACCACTTCCTGACCAGCTCCACTTCTTCTTCTTCTTCTTGGTCTACTTCAACACATCCATCTACAGTATGTTTCCCTGCCAAAGCATCATCCCCAGTATGGCTCGCCTTGAGAAATTCAGTAACTTGGATAATAAGTTTCATTTACCTAATTGCATTAGTAATGCTACTGTGTAAACACTACTGTGTTGCTAAGTCAAATAAAGTTCCCTTTTACCTGTCTAACTCCATTGTAAACACACACCCCTTGCTTTAATACACTGTGTCATGTGGGGGCCTTTCTCTCCTCCTACTTCTGGCTCAGGTTTCATGTCAGTTTTTGTGGATAGTTAGGGTATATTCACCTGGCTCTACCCTCTT
The DNA here is from genome assembly GCA_036023075.1 of Gaultheria prostrata. Lineage (NCBI taxonomy): Eukaryota > Viridiplantae > Streptophyta > Magnoliopsida > Ericales > Ericaceae > Gaultheria > Gaultheria prostrata. Next base: position 24,793 of record JAXBDA010003649.1, read on the forward strand.
CATTATGAGAGTGAAGTTTACTCTAAGTTTCTTGAGTTTAAATTCTTAGTGCAAAATAGTTCCACACTCCTTTAAAAACCCTACTAATAAGTAAGAACTGGTGGGGGTGGTGAGTACACAAGTTCTTAATTGGCCTCGTTTCTTCTACCAATGGCATTAACTATGAGTTATGCGGTCCTCACACTGTTCAAAATGAAGTGGCTGAACGTAAGCACAGGCATCTTATACATACAACTATTGCCCATCTTAAATATGAGGCCTAATGGCATTAAATATGAGTTCTGCGGTCCTCACGCTGTTAAAAATGAAGTGGCTGAACATAAGCACAGGCATCTTATACAAACAACTATTGCCCATCTTACCATTGTTGCCATCCACTCCATTTCTGGTTTGATGCCTTAGCTACTGCCACATTTTTAGTCAGTAGATTGCCTATGTCTAAGCTCTCCAATTATACTCCCTTTGAGATGCAATTTCATCCACCACCAGATTTTAACTTCATCAAAGTCTTTGGTTGTAGGTGTTATCCTTGGTTAAGACACTACATCTCAGAAATTAGAACCGAGGTCTTCTCTTGGGCCATCGTCCTTCCTACAGGGGTTATAGATCCCTACACCTTGTGTCTGGAAAAGTTTAAGTCTAGGTTTAAAGGAAAAACAGACTAATCTCTAGGCGTCAATTAATCTCCGTTTAATCAGCCTGGGTGCTAGGCGATACGCAGATACCCGCCTAGTGCCTAGCGACTTGTAGAACATTGAATGTCCGTGACATCCAAACAACCTAGATCCTTTCAAACTACTGTCTCTAAAGTCAATTTTGTTCTTCCCCTCCCCTTAGTGCTGCCACCTATCGTAACCATATCACTCCTCCGAACTAGAGCATCTATCAATCTACGGTAGACATATTAAAACTACCTTAATTTATTTCCTGTCATCTTATCTACAAATGGTGATATCCATACCATTCCGCACGGTTTTCATGCCTACTTCTCTCCCGCAAAGTCTTGGCCCACATCCATTCCAGCTCCCTTGTTCCTTGTAAGTGGGTAATCAAAATCAATAGGATTTTACTCTGTCTGCTCTCCACTTCAATTGGCCTGCTAGATTGTAAATTCTGCATGCTTGATTGGAAGCCATATCACCAATATTTCAAGGCTCCCACTCAGTCAAAGAGTGCACTTAAATTCTCCAAGATTACTTTCTATAGAAGTTTAGGAGGGGTCTGCAGTATTTGACTACAAGTAGGGAGTGTTCTAAAAGAAGGTCTGGAAGGCCGAGTACTCGCCGCCTAGGTGCTAGAAGGTCCCTCGCTACTGGCCCAACTCACCCGATTAGCCCGACTAGGCGCCGAGTACTCATCCCTGGAAGCTAGAAGGCGCCCAGCCGCCCTGAGACCGCCTAGCGGGTTTTGGAACCTTGCAAGTAGGCAACCTTTCTTAGCAGAAAATTATGCTCGTGAACAAGTTCAAGTACCTTCGAAAGCTGATTTTGCCTCACTTAAACGCTTATTTCAATATATTCAGGGCACTTTTTTTAATCATGGCTTAAACTTCACCCCTTATTCTTTTTTGTTTTGCTCAGTACACCACTTATTCTTTTTATAGTCATGCTTTACTACTGACTGTCAAAGGGATTCTCTTGGTAGACGCTCCTCTATGGAACACAAATACAAATACGCATACAACACGATATAGAAAAACCTACAAAATAGGATACAATACTCCGGGGAACGTTTGTAAGAATTATATGTGTTTGTAAGGCTAAAGGCGCACCGAGGCCCCATGATGCCTTGGAACGTAGGGGCAAGGCGAGGCAAGGCCTATGTTACATGGATCCCTTATTTTGGCTAAAGTACTCGTGTCGATGTGATTGACACGCGTATCTATTTTGGACACTTGGATCCTCCAATTGTCATGATATTTAAAGGAAAAGTAAATTTGCTAGAAAGCAATATTTCCAATGTTCTAAAAGAAGGTTTGGAAGGCCGAGTACTAGCTGCCTAGGCGCTAGAAGGCCCCTCCCTGACTAGCCTGACTAGACCAACTAATTGCCTGACTAGGCGCCGAGTACTCGGCCCTGGAAGCTAGAAGGTGCCTAGCCGCCCTGGGAGTGCCTAGCAAGTTTTAGAACTTTGAATATTACTAGTCTTTCACATGGACATGAAATAGCAAAAACATATTTTTCTTAACCCCTTCTTGTTTAAATACATTTTTAAATATAATTTACGATACATATCTGAAAAAATTATGCAGTATATACTACAAACAAGTGTTCACAATGTGTCCTTGTACCCACACCCTATTAGAGAACACATATCCTGGTATCCTAAGATTTAATTTTAGGAAGGTCCAACACTTGGACTTGCACCCACACCCGATACTCAGACCCAAGTCCATGTAACATAGGGCGAGACGCGCGCCTCATGTAAGCGAGGCACAATTTATCAGAACAAGTAGAATTCTAACATAGGCAAAACTTTCAACACAAGCAAACACTCTTAAAACTTTCAAATGTCATAAAACCTAATATCTCAACGTTTAAACAAACAAATAATAAACAAAACATATCATCTATGAAATGCTAATATATTGACCTCTAGCTTTGGAGATATGACAAAATGAATAACGGCATTTTGTATTCTGTTACTGTTTTTCTCTGAATTAGAGCTACCTGTCAAGTGGGTTGGTAGTGAATCGAGCAAAAATATTGATCTATGGATCAGTCCTCTATTCGATTGCTTTTGTTCATCTAGGCGTAATGAATGCCCTTTTAATCCGAAGGGTTTTATCTGGTGCATTTGCCCATGTTTTAATACACAGATTGATGGGTAGGATGCATTTTGAGTGAAAAATTCATGAGCCTCTCGCCTCAACGCCTTGCGCCTCGACTTGAGGCGCGTACCTCAAGCGCCTCACCTATGCCTTGCCTTAGGCACACGAGGCACGCGCCTTTTAAAACACTTTGTAAATATTTGTCTTGTTGTTTTGTACTAGGGAAAAAAATGAAAAAGACAAACAAAAGAATAGTTGAATTGATAGAGTACGTGTGTAACAGAGTAATATCTACGTAGTACACATCAGTAAGTGTATATACATAACGTATACTGTAGACCATAAAAAGAAACCATACAAGATCGAGAATAAGTGTGCAGATAGCCATATACAGTGTGTTACTATGTAACTATATGTGTTTGAGAGAGTACATGCATATATATATATATATAGAGAGAGAGAGAACTATATATATACATAGAGAGAGAGAGAGAGAGAGAGAGAGAGAGAGAGAACACGTGAATGACTCTATCGAGTATCTAATATCTATCAACTATTTCTTTGTGTATATATGCTAGTTACAGTCTGCCCCCTTAAAAATTGTTAATTAATTCTTCCAAAAAAAATCATTTTAGCTGGGGCGTATGGGGTGCATATCACCATGTCGGTATCCAATACCAATAGGCAACTAGCTTCGGAGCATCCGTGCCTCATAGCCACAAGTTCTGAAGTCATTTTAGGTTCCAATCTGCTTTCCTAGTGGGCTAAAAAGAAAGCCATAGAGGCACCTATCTCTATTGAAGTAGTCAAGTAGAGTATTGAACTCTTGCTCAAACAAAGTTAGTTGTGTCAAATTGCTTCTTCCTCTGCTTCTGCCACTTAGTGTGATAATTTATTTGCTATTTCTCCACCATTAAATATTGTTTTTTTCAGATGAAATTGAAACATGTAGAGGTGGATTGTCATTTTATTATTAAGGTTCTCGCTAACGAGGGCGTCAACTGTCAAATCATGAATCAAATCGAGAATCGAGAAAGTCCTTCCCGGAATCGTGAATCCAATAGAATCGTGAATTGCTCCGATACAGTCATGATTTCCCAAAAAAACAGCGCAAATCTTTTCATGAATGCAGATGAAAATATGTATCTTAAATACTAGTATATTTTATGCCCTGATCAATAACAAGCTTCTCTCAAGTGATAAATTGATGATCTTGTGGTCTAATAGGCAGGGCAGTTGCAATAAAACTGGTTTTTCAAGTTTTAAACTTGAAAGGCTTCAGCTTCAATAAAGCTAGTAATATACAAGAGTATTGAGTGCTGAATAAACTTGAATGATATCAAAACCAAAACCCATGTAGTCAACAGCCTCGAGAAGAAAGAAGGGTAGTCGATAGCCTTCAAGAACAAAGGAAGGGTCAAAGCCTTTATGATCACTGTTTATGCTGCTTCAAAGCTGCCAACGCCTAGGGCTTTTTTCCTCACAAACAATGAACAACGATGGAGGATCAAAGAGGAATGCAAATAACAACCCTAGAGGCTCTTACACATCCATACAAGGAAATATACCCTTAGGAAATGGAGGAAAAAAATCGCCAAAATTCACTTTTTTAGCTATTGGGTCCGTGAAACTCGACCCAATATCTATTTTCTGCAACTCTTCAGAATCGGCACAGTTTTGGATTCGATTTGCACGATTGATATGATTTAATATTTTAATTAACCATTCAATTCACCGACTCGGCACTCAATTCATGATGATTTGTGATTACTAGTACTGATTATTGTCAAGTGATGAGATAATCGAATCCAATCCAATTGTCCGGTTTGAATTGAGAATCGTGTGATTTCAATTACCTTGCCTGCCAAGGACATCTCAGTTCAACATGTCTCAGTTGATCAACTAGAATTTTTCTTTACCAAACCATTGTCAATAGCTTGTTTTCATTCTCTTAAGGACAGGCTAATGGTTCAGTCTAAGCCCACCATTAGCTTGAGGGGGCATAAAGAGAATCAAGGGAGATAGCTACAGGTGCACCATAAGAGCACTAGTCTCTCCACCATTGTACTCTATGCTAGACTTCATTACAGATATAAGTTAGAAAGACGTATCCGCTAGCGAGGTGATCTAGTAGTACATAACGGAGATACGCCCATTATGTAATTGGCTTTCGAAAGATCAATGAATACATCTCTCGAGATACAGGACAACAAATCAACAATGAAAGCATAAACTGGGTCATAAAAGCCTCGAAGATACAGAAGACGCAAATACTGAACTCGAAGAACAAACGTGCAAATGAATAGTATAGATTCAACATGTATATCAAGAGAGAGAGGGTACCTGGAAGAGTTTGGTGAGATCGGAGGGTTGGAGATTGAGATTCAAGTTGGGAAATGAGGAGGAAGACGACAGTGTTGATGATGAGGGAGGAGAGGGTGAAGGTGGGGAATCGACCATGAGGTGATTGTAGCTGCCCCCACCATCGAATTCTTCCACATCACTGAGCAGATCACCTATACACAGCAAGGGCCCTCCGATTCCCCTCATCTCCTCGCTCTCGCTCTCTCTCTCTCTCTCTCTCTCTCTCTCTCTCTCGCGTGTAAAATGAATTTTGTTCTTGGGTTCAGGGAATCAGGGCTCGCTAACTACCCTTGTTTGGAACTTGGGGAAAAAGGGAGGAAAGAAGATGAAAAAAAAGATGAGGAAAATGGGTGAGAAAATGGTACTGTGTATAATACTACTAGCGAACGCCGGTGTCTGTAGCGAATGCCTGTGTCTGAACTGCTCAAACAACTAGCACACGCAAAGTATTGACTTGGGCAAACATGTGGGAAGTACCATCAGCTTGAGATCGGAAGGGTTCCAAATGAAAGCTTAAAGCAGCAAAAACTCCTTAGCGCAAAATGGTAGAAACCATAGCAGCTGCAGAGTTGGAGCATTTTTTGTAGCTTCACATATCCCCATTCTTGAAAACCTAGCGTGTCAACAAATGAACATCAAAATATTAACCCCCTCCCAAGAAGGAAAATAAATACAGATATCAAAAAGTTCAATTCATTCTCACATAGATTGACCTGACCAAGAGTAAAACACCATATTTTTTTTAGATGTCAAAAAGTACAGATTAACCGCAAAAAGTACACTTTACCCAAAATATATCGCAAAAGCTTACCCAAGAATATACACTGAAAACAAAAGCATTTTTAAGCAATAGATTGAAAGGCACCCACAAACTTTTCAACATATTGATGCGACCATAAGAAAGATAAAGTTACGACTCCCGTAATGAAATAGAAGGTCCAATTGAATACTTACATGGGGTTCTCATCTAGCATTAGCAAGAGGTATCAAACTTGGCTTCTAAATCACAGAATTCTTAAAGTCACCAGTAAAAAAACAAAACGATAAACAACTGCGAAAACCTGTTTAGACATTCACTTAGATCATATAGTTTGTATGGCTCTTTCCAACAACCATGAAAAGATCCCATATCATTGTAGAGACCAACTGGGCCTTTGCTTGTGTCACTTAGCATTAGCAGCAGTAGTAGTAGTAGTAGAGACTATTGCAAATATAGAAGCATAAAATACAAACTCATAAAACCTCATAAAATTTGGAGCTATCAAAAATCATTCCCCATACAAAACAACCACAAAATAAGAAACGATGCCCAACAAAGAAATATCTACAAAAGTTAACAAACATAGGAAAGCATGTCATATTCATGAAAAAAATAAAAGAAAAAAAGATACTGAAAGTCGCCCATAAAAAAGTCAATCCTCAGAGCCTGCTAACGCTGAAAGTCTCCGAACCTTCTCATCATAACTGTGCGAAACGTCCTCGTATCAACTTTTATGCACCAATTACCAGCATGCACTACAACCTAATTACATAAGAGAACAACGAATTAGAATATAGGTATGAGAATAAAAACTTATGAAAAATGTGCAGGAATATAGCGCTACCTTATTAATCCACCACTTTCTTAATGTAGTTGTATTGATCCTTTCGAACTCCAAGGCTACTTGATCCCAATCCTATAAAAACCCAATTAGTCTACCAAGTTATTTGATTAAGAAATGACATGGTAAGTAAACAATGTTTTACCTTGTTACAATAAAACTTCAGGGTAAACAATGTAACGCCCCGGATTTTCGGAAGCATTAATTAAGACAACTAATTAGGATTAATTTAATAAAAAGAGTTTCCATCAGAGTACACGTTGGAAAACGTGAAGTGCAACCCATTACAAAATACTTAGTACGGTTTGAGAAATTAATATTACAGATCCAACCTTAAAAATAAAGGGGTGGGTTCTATAGATTAAGGTTCAACTCTGGATTCTACGACTCCTCCTGAGTCTGGTCTGCCGGAAAACCCTCGACTCCGAAATAACCGTCTCCTTCAACACCAACAGTACCTGCTTGATCATAGTCTGGCATAATACGTCCGAGTCGCGAAGCAACATCATGGTATTATATCAGGGTCACACAAAGTGTAACACCGTGAATGATAAATCACTCCATAGCTAACTCTTACCCTCTCAACCCTAGTTTAACATACAAGTACAACATATATGATTGAAAAGCAGTAATTAAAGGTATAAGCAGGAAATAAATCGTAAACCAGAAATTAAACACATAACTGATTTCATTACTAGCCATTAGCTTACATGTTCATCTAAGTTCTCAACCTAGAGAACTTTCCTCCCGGTTAACCACTAAGGACTGTGACCAAACTGTGATTTACTCCCCCCTTGCTTGCCCTTCACTCGGGGGCCCCGACGGAAGGTATAAGTTATGTACTTAATCCAGCCGTCAGCCGCCTCGCAAGGATGAATTTCCCAGGGACCAAACTGTACCACTGGACTACGTCTAGCACCAACCAAGATGAAACGGTACCACTGGGCTACGTATGGCAATGCCAGGTCCTGTAGGTATATAGCCGAAACTGGTCTATAATACTTCCACCCTTATAACGCCTCAGAATTCAAATGAAGTAAATCACAGAGTGTCACATCCCAGGATTTCGAAATCAAGACAGAATGCCAACAATCCTCCAAAACAAATCACTTGGCGAAACTGCCTTTCAACAACAATCTCGGGGCAACAACCCATCAATCAATTCCAATTCAGTTTTCCATTAACCTCATCGTCTATGTGATATCCGCGTACGATCACCCAACCCGAGAACCTAATTGTCCATTCTAACATTCAACACATTCATGGAAAGTACACTTAACAGTAGAAACAAAGCGATAACGATATCACAAGGGTCATAACTGAATATCTCGACTCACAAGTTCACGAAATTCAAGTAATCGAAAACCAGGGGTCTAAACGTAATAAATTCAAACTACAGGGGCCAAAATGTAATTTACTAAACTATTGGGGTCAAAACATATTTTAAAGAATGTAAGTGTCACCAACGTCGTTTTAAGTAGGTACAAGGGTGTCCAACATAATTTCACGACTCTAGGGTCCTTAGTGTAATTTTACAAACTCTGGGGTCTCTTTGTAAATAAACATAATACAATGTCAAAAATGTAATTTCGCCACCAACAAGGGTAAATACGTAAAATAATTTATTTAAGTTCATAAAGTCCTAACTTGTCATAAAATGTAATTCCTTGATTTTCTTCTAAGTACAAAACTACACATTATCCAATTTACACACACAAGGGCAAAATAGTCATTTTACACCTGGAGGGCATTCTGGTCATTTCGCTACACTCCTAAATTTCCAGTAGTGACATTTAGTTGATAAAAATAGGTTTCGTAAATGATCCACAAGTACGCACGCCAAGTTTCACGAAATTATACTTTAAAATTCT
>JAXBDA010003650.1:0-33388 GCA_036023075.1 Gaultheria prostrata
ATATATACAAAACAACTCCCCTCTCCCAAAACATGCCCACACCCTAAAATTACTCATCTCAATCTCTCTCTCTCCCTTTCCCCATCCCATCAGCTCCATACCCAAGACCTCCATCTCCGGGGATCCTATCTCCGGCAAAAAGGGAAAAAATATCTTGTTTCAACATAGTCTGTTAAAAAAAAAAACATAGTCTGTAGCAAAGACGAGAACAAAAATTTTCCCTTTACCTCAAACAAATCACGAGTAATTAAAGTCTTTAACGATTAGCGTTAGCATTATAAAAGCGGCGGATCTAGAATGTCCTCTAGTATTTCTTGAATTCGTACATTATTGAAGATATGGAAACAAGATCTTTATTCAGGGAAGACCCACCGACGACTCTCTTTATGCAATCTGAGAGCCTTATATATAGTATATAGCAGCAGCTGATCAATGAAGCTCTTAAAATCTGCATTTTTACCAGACGAGTAGTGGCTAAAAAGAATATATTAACAACCCATATGGAAATGGAAAAGAATATCAAAGAAACAAGATGGGATTTTGGGGGGAGAGAGAGAACGTGAGGGGGAGAGAGAACCAATTCGTTGTCATTTTGATCTCGGCCATTCGCCTGTTACGGAGTTCGCCGGAGATTATTGCCGGAGAGAGTAATTTTAGGGTGTGGGCATGTTTTGGGAGAGTAGAGTTGTTTTGTTAAGTTTTGATTTCGGCCATTGAACAGTTTGAATCATCAAAATATGGCTGGGAACTAGGAGGTCCGCACCGTAACAAAGTAAGGGATCCCTTATTAGAAGGTTGGTGTATATTTATATATTATTCATTCCATTATTTATTTTTGATGTGTACCCGCCGTGTCCATTTTCTTAGAATTCCCGTGTCCGTGTCTGTATCCATATCCGTGTCCATGTCTGTATCCATGTCCGTGCTACATAGGTTGTGAGAGAACAAGGAATTCTTCTTAGTTCTTTCTTCTTAATCCTTATGATTACTGGTTATGTGCTTGTTTGTGGTATTCCTTTCAATAAATGGGCAAGTACCATTGTATGTAGTTTAGACATCCACTGGGTTTGATTTTGTGGTGAAAGAAACTGATTTAGTGGCAAAATTCTTCTAAATTGAAGATGGTGCACCTTCTCCAAGCAAAGCATATTCCACTGAGGACTACATGAAGATAACAGAGGAGCAGCTGAAAGCAGCTGCTGCCCAACAGCAGACCCCAGCATCCCCTCCTGGAGAAAGCCAAATAGAACCGCAAACTCGGCCACAAGGTTCATAATCGTTATGACTGACTCTCTCTCTTTCTCTCTCTCTGAGATCTTTACTTACCGCCTAGAATTTTGTAGCAGATGCTGTTAAAGAAGCTGCGCCTGTGATGCCCACAGCCCAGAAGCCTAAAAGTGAGACATGAAGCTTCAGCGAAAGAGGAATTCCTCCAATTTTCCTTTCAACTGTTGATTACCCGTAGATAGTCCTCAAGTGCGTGTTTAAAGGATTGCGAAGAAGTTTAGAATTTGTAAGCCCTTTTTGGAGTATGCATTTCTTGTATACTAGTAACCATTAGAAGAGAAAATACTAAAATCTCTCGAGAGTATACCGGCATTTTATTCTGCTGTAGTATGTCATGTTAATGATATGCTACTTAATAAAATTGGTATCATGCCCCCTCCATTTATGTGAGTTTAGAACAAAATCACAAAACAATAGTATTATACAGATGAGTAAAAGTTGAAAATTTTGCTATGACATTCATTTCTCCATTGATTCATAATTTAGGTAATCTCCATTTGTTAGCCCATAGGAGGCACATAACCACCTATGTAACCCTGTCCTTTGAAAAGTATTGCCACGGCCTTGATCCCAATGCTCTCCGTTGATGAAATCTGACATCCTGGAGATGAATGACTAGAGCTACAAGCTTCTTGGTCCGATGGTGGGAAATATGATTTTGAGGCGAATTCCTAATTGACCTTTTGACACGTCAATTTGCTGTTGTAATAGAAATGGACGACGACTGGTGTTGCTGGTGTTGTTCTTCATTGGTGATCTGGGGCGAAGAGCCTCAATTTCAGGGGCGGTCACAACAAGATGGGGGGCTTCTGGTGGCGGGTTTCGTCCTCCCCCTCCCTACTTTACTTTCCCCTCCTTGTCAGGGAAGTTTTTCACAGATGCCTGCCTGAAAATATTCCAATTTCCCAGTCAGAAACCCAGTAAATGAAGACGATAAGATGGCAGTAGAAGATAAGTGCATGTACAGTCGAACTAAAACCAACACTGATTACCGGTTCACGATATGTGTTTTGTTAGCTGCTAAGAAAAGAACTGTGGGAAGAATTTCTTCCTTTCCAATCCTAGTCCTGGGCATTTTATCAAATAGTCAGCCACCCAGATATCGAATATTGTAGTCTTCACCAAAGAGCTCAAGCCTCCTGCGGCCTAATGCAAAATGCTCAATTATGCGGTACATATCTTCCTGCTTTGCAGTTGAACCAACTTGCAATTCCATCATCCAGGAAAAGTACGAATTTTAATATTCACTATAATGCTATAAGAATTAAGAACTGCATTTCCGAAATTTGAAGGATTACCAAAATTTACTACTATCATCTTATTTCTACGCAGAAACTAGATCGTACAAAATATTCGTTCACGAACAATTTTGGCTTGAATCTGGACCAGAATGACCTCAAATGAGGACCCTATCAACGTTTAGGAGAAAGGCATTTAAATAAGAACTGAAGTGAGTGTATGATTATTTCCATTATTGGCCCACATTATGTAATCGGCACATATGATAATTACTCCCTCCGTCCCTTTTTAAATAATCCGCTTGGGAAACGTGTATTTTTGTGGACGTTAAAAAAGGCACCTCCTTAGAACGTTTTAAATTTTTTTTTGCACCAAATTAAAGTAGTTAATGAGCACTTTAATTTGGTATAAAAAAAATTAGAAAATTATATCGAGAAATATATTTTTTAGGGGTTTGAAATTGCACGTATTTCCGTATGAATCATTTAAAAAGGGACGGAGGGAGTATAAAAGATGCACGTAGTCTCCCATCAAATTATGACACTCTAAGAGCAACCCCAACAAACTCCCTAAATTGGCTCCCATCCCTATTTTACGGAGCCAAATCCCAAAGTTGGCTCCAAGAGACTCCCTAAACCCCTTCCTAAAATACAAAAATGAATAGTACCTCCCTAAAAATCCCCCCATTTAGGGAGGCACTATTCACTTCCTACCCATTTTTTTTATTCTTTCTCTCTCTCCTTTCCCCTCTTTGCCGTTGCTTTTTCTTTCTTTTTTTCCTTTTTTTTTCTTTTTTTTTTCTCTCTCTCTTGTCTCTCTCTTACTTTTCCCCCATATATTATATTTTATTAAAAATAAGGAGGGTAATAGAGAGGATTGTTGGAGTGTTGAAAGAAATGTGAGTAAATAAAACACTGTTCACTACTTTTTGTAGAGAAAAATTTAGGGAGTTTGTTGGGGTTGCTAGTATAGAGGGCAAGAGAGAAACTTTGTATTCTACCTTGGGCATAATGCTCTTGGAAAATTATAGTTGCTTGAATGAATTATTGGATCGCACAAGTTTCGCATAAATGGATTTAATTCTTTATTCCGCTTATGATTGTATAGTGATTTTCTTTATTCTGCTTATGATTGCCGGCCCTGCTAAGGCCAACTCCATCACCAACCCAAAGGAAAATAAAAGAAGGCGTGTCTCGGCAATTGCCTGTAAAGACAGAGAGCACACGGTTAACTTAATGTATGGAGGTTGAGGGGTTGGTGCCCGTAATTCGGTAATCAACATGGTGGAGCTAGCTTGGGATTGTGGTTTTGTTGCAAGCTGGGATAGCATGGATCGTCTGCCAGAGCACATGATGAGACAAATTTGAGTAGAGAGTCGGTCATCCGTGCGTGCAATTTACAAAGACTTCTTCAGCACTACAATCGGATCGTGGTGCTGAAGAATCGAACAGGACAGTATTTTTTGTTTGAAGAATCAGACTGTATTGGAATGATACAATCGGACTGTATTGGCGACAAATTTGAGTAGAGAGTCGGTCATCCGTGCGTGCAATTTACAAAGGCTTCTTCAACACTACAATCGGATCGTGGTGCTGAAGAATCGAACAGGACAGTATTTTTTGTTTGAAGAATCAGACTGTATTGGAACGATACAATCGGACTGTATTGGCTTTTGACACAATATTTTAGATCATGTTTTGTTATTCCAGGATGCTTAATACTGATTTCAAGGAATAAATAAATGGAAAGCATCCGAATTGCCGAAATTACACGACGTGATACAAGGATTTACATGTTTGAGTTGTCCCATAGCGATGACAATGCACTTACCCTTTGCGGTGTCTTTGGATGGTGGGAGAAGAAAGGAGAAAAAAGGGGAGGGACCTCCATAAATGACGAGAGAATAAAAGAAAAGAGAGGGGTATCTCACTGCATAATCCAAACAACCCTGAGAAATCACTCTCTCTCCCTCCCATTCCGGTCATATCTTTCGTCTCCGGCGACCTCAAAAATCAGTTTTGATCACAGATCCGGCTTCTTCTTGACAAGACGAATACAACGGTTCAAGTCTGAAGACGATCCGACGACGGGGTGGACCGCACTCGCCAGCGGCGATCCGTTTCTCACACTTTTGGTGAGAAACAAAAAGGGGGGAAAAGGGGTTTGGGAATCTCACCATTTCTCTTCCTCTCCCACCATTTTTGTCCTCCAAACAAGGGAGAGAAACCGGTCCCCTTACTCCTTTTTTCTCTCTCGATTTTTTGCAATCCAAAGACAGCGTTAGAGCATATCAACGTGATGACACTCCAAAAGCCTTTACCACTACACATTCTCACAAAACTCAAACCAACTTCCAACTAAGTCTCCAAACCATATATATTACCCCAATTGAAAATAGATAAACATAAACATAAACCCACATCAAATTTAAAGCAAGTTATAAAACAAAACAAAAAACAAAAAAAAAGAGAAAAACACAAACTAACCCAACAACACTCCTCATGTATTTTCATACACAATACACACACACACATCCCCTATATATATCTCTATAATAATAGACCCAACTCTTCTGATCAAGCCACCACCATTTCCATAAGAAACTCTTCATCCTTCTCCAAATTCTCCATGGCACCACCTTCCAAACTGATCTCCACATCAATGCTCCTCCCCCCGTTCTTCCCCTGATACAAATACACCATCCCATCAAACCTGTTGTTACACCCACTCCTCACTATCTCCGGCTTCCCGAACCCGAAATCCACCTCGTACACCTTGAACCTCGGCGAGCTCCCCACCGCAACGCAGTTCACCCCCGCGTCCTTCCACTGGAATATCTTCGGGTTCCCTTCCCACTCGCTGTTCCGCGCCTCGATCGCCTTCGCGTTGTGCGCCTCGATCGCCTTCTGTATCATCCCCGCTCCGAACTCCTCCGGGTGGGCTGCCAGCAGCCCCGCCGCGGTGCCCGTGAACACGGCCTGGATCAGGTTCCCGAAGTAACTCTCCGGCATCGGCGGGTCCACACGTTTACGGCAGTCCGCGAAGACGCAGTAAACGGTTATGTCCTCAGGCTTGAGATTCCTTGCACGCGTGACGGCCCGCCACACGTGCGAGGACAAGGCCTGGAACGTGGAGAACGGTTTCCCGCTCGGGTTCGGGGTCGAGTTGACTCGGGATTTGATCCTGTCGATTGCTGACTCGGGGAATTTGAAGACTTTTTCCCTGAGTGGTGGTGGGGCCGGGTCGTTGGTGACGTCACCGTTGGAAGAGGGGAGGGAGATATCGAGTGTGACGCGGGTGTTGCGGGCTTTGGTGCGGTCTAGGAAGGGTGGGACCGAGATTGTGGAGTGGGTCCCGTTGCAGATCTCGGCCCACGAGCTCATGAAGTGCCAGGTGGCGGTGCCGTCTAGGATCGCGTGGTTAAATGCACACCCCATTGCGAGTCCATCTTTCAGCTTGGTAATCTACGGCATCAAATTAGATGAACAATAAATTAGATAAATGAATTTTTCTCTCTTTGGCAAAAAAAAAAAGATAAAACAATAAATTAGTGGGGCCGGGAGTAAGTATTTGAACGGTGGTAATATAAATTTTGGAGTAACTGATTTGGAACGGCGGTAGCAGTACACTGAAACCTACATAAGGTTGCAATAACACAGCATCTTCAATGAGAAGTACCAAAAGGCGGGGCTTTGCTGTCCTGTTGGGGTCGCAAGCCCTCCCAACCACAACATCCAAAACACATTCTCTATCTGTTTGGTATTGCATTGTAGTAGCGTTGTCCAATAAAATTTCAACATTTTGCTAGCTACAAATTTAGGAAGTGTTCCACAAATTGATTTATCGGTAATGAAATATCAGTTGAACTAACTCAAGTTTATTTTTTGAGTTGATATATTGTAAGAGAATAACACGTCTTGTAAAACGCTATAAATCAGTTTTGGGAATAAGTCAATTTTGTGGAAATGGCTCTAAGTTTGATAACTTTTGACTCTAATTGTTAGAGGTGCTTTCGCGCAACAAAGTGCATTTAATTCTTGTAGCATTACGGTGCTCATATCTTCTCAGCAATCCGGCTTTTGTTTTAAGACTTTGTCTAGACCAATTTTGCGTACTCTAATTAATATAGTACATAAAAAATTTTATGCCATGAGATTGAAGAGCGAGCAAATCCCAAAGTATTAGACTTTTGACTATTAGACCAAAATCTTATCCATATGACTTGTCTCTGTAAAAGATGTGACCAGGCAGACACTTCAAAGTTCAAACAACCATAGTAAAGTGCCATAAAGGTTATTTAAACTTTAAAGAGACACCCTGTCGATGGGTAGGAGTAATTTGCAAACTCATGAATTACAGGGGTAGAATTCAAATGACAGCCCATTGTACTTCTTTTTGAAGGATACTTTTATGGAGCAATCAAGTTAAAATCAATTTTAGTAATTTACTGAGGAAAAAAAAAAGTTCAAATAAAATTGGGTCTTTCTATTAAGAGCCCACTAGACTGACAATAAAATAAGAAAAAGACCAAAAAAAAAAAAAAAAATACACACTCCAGTATACTTTTTTCACTTTTTTTATACATTTTTACATGTCATATATACTTTTTTTTACACATTTCAATACATTTTTTACATGTTAACGATGTCCAGTGGGCTGATTCTATTGTTCTCAAAACACTAGAAAAGAAACCACTGTCCTCAAGTCGTTATGGATCGTTTTGAACAGTGGATTTTGCTTTCTCCTGGCAAAATGATGATGAAATTATGGAGGGTGGAATTTGGGGCCACTGAAAAATTTGCCATGTCGTTAGCTTAAGGGTGCTCTGTTGTTAACTCAAAGGTCCCGGAGCCTATCCAAAAAAACTCAAGGGTCCCGAAAGGAATGGGTTTTTCATATTTGCTAAAAGTGCTAAAACGTCTAAAAATGCTAAAAATAGTTGATGTATGTGAGGAGATCATTTGTCTCGAAATCTGTATTTAAGCCATTTTAGAACTTTTAGCAATTTTAATAATTGGAAAATCACTCCTGTTGGGGGGTCCTGTAGGGCGGTCTCGGTAGGGCGCATCTGGACCGTCCATCTCTGATATTGATGGTTCCGATTCATTTTGTTTTTTGACCGATAAAAGTATATTCTTACCAGTAAGAGTACATTTTCGATCTGAACCATCAATTACAGAAATGGACTGTCCAGATGTGCCTTGCAGTAAACCGCCCTACAAGACCGCACAAATTGATCTAGACATCCCGTTGTAAAAAAAATTATGCAGGATGGAAAATGTTGACAAAAGACATGAGAAGGAGATTAAAGAGAGCTTTTCACCAATTATTTAGCTAAATTCTAGTCAACTTCTAAATACATAGAATTAGCCATCTATATCAAAGAATCAAGGAATTGAACATCTAACAAAACACATCAAAACTTTTCGGCCAAGTATCTGCCTATAATTTACCATCTTGTGCTTGCTTTATTCTAATTGTGGAAAGCCCACACATTTTAATTTATTTAGCCCTTATCCCCTACAAATTCAATTTGTAATTTTTGACAACGTTTTTCCGATATATTCCAATCGCCCACCACATCAATCTAAAGCTACGTTGTCTTGAACACCTGGTTATAAAAACAAAAAAAATATCTCAACTACGTAAATTTTAACCGAACTTTCTTATCCTTTTTTATTGTATCAATCTACTCTCGTGTCACACTAAAGTTAAATTCTGATATCATCCGTAAACCAAATCAAACTGAGTCTCTTATCTCATTTAAGTGTGCCGATTAGATGAATTCTTTTTTGTTTAACAAATTGTCATTTTGATTACAGTCAATTGAATACAAATAATTATAAACCATGGCAACGTAACACATTCAAAGCAATACCTGCACTGCCAACAGTGGCCGACGAAGCCCCTCCACATTCAAAACCCCATTGTACGGCACCAGCTCTTTCAACTTGTCAGTGCCCTCCTCCACCGCGAGATCGGCGATCTCGATCCCCTCCGCAGCGGCAACCGCCACCTCCACGCCGTCCATGTCATCATCATACTCCACCCTAAACACCCCATCCTCATATTTCCCCAATTTCCCAGCCAATTGATAAAACTCTTCCAAAACTACCCCTAGCCCATCCTTCAACCTCTCCACTATGTCCTCAAAGTCAGACACCCCTCCTTTGTAAATCAACAACTTTTGGTTGTAGTAGAAGGCTATATATGGAAGATCAAATGTGATCAGCTGACACTCTCTCCTTCCTATTGGCTTTTTGGGCTTGACATGGGCTTTGCTTAGGATTTTCACCCCCACCATTTTCTCCTCCTCCTTTGAAACTTCAGGTGCCATTCTTGAAACTTAAAAGAGAGCTGAGAAAGTAAAAAGAGGATCAGATTCAGAGGGAATGAGAAAACAGAGAGATTTGTTTTTGTGGGTTTGGTGATTGGGTTTCAGGGGTGGACTTATTATAGGAGAGTTTTGATTTGAGGCGGTTGGATTGCATTTAATGTTGGTTTCATATGAGCGGTTGTGGCCCATTAATTTCCCTGTTTTCTTTTGCTGGGTTTGGGTGGAAGTTGAGTAAAGGAGATCACTCATCTGGCTAAGCACAGCTCTAATTTTGACAAGGGGTTATCGAGTGGTTAATCGACTTGCCCTGACGGTCTCACCACCATAATGTCACACGATCGATTTTTATCGTGATTTGTTCTTGGGGTTACCTCACCTTACGTAAATGTTTGGAAAGGGATGTGGGAGAGGCTGGAACGATTAATCCAGTTTATTTATCGGGACACTCTTTATTACAAAAAAGAAAAGAAAAGAGAATTCAAATCTTTTGAAAAATATACAAAAAAGATAGGTGAGTGCTAATGTGTTTGAAATCAGATGGTATTTATTGGAGGGATATGTTGCTTTGTAACAAACTTTTGAGGCAGCTTGTGAGTAATAAGTTTATGCTGCCAACTGCCAAGGCTCCATTTGGTGAGTCCAAAAAATGATTTTCTTTCATCTGATTTTTCTGATCTTTACCGAGTTCTCTCAAGTTATGGCGAAAACATGTTCTATGTATTTTTCTCCAATAAAGGAATCAAAGTTTTTCATTTTTGTCAAAATGATTACAGTTTCATTGATAAGAAACACATGTACATAAGATGAACACTTAGGATGAGTTTGCCATTTGATAAAATAAGGTGAAGGTGATAAAATGAGGTTCATTTTATCAAATGAGGTGGGGAGGTGATTTTATCTCCAATGAATCTGGACATTTTTAGAAGCAGCGTCCATCCTTAATCAAAGGACTAGAAAGCCACAAAGGAAGGTAACTTTTCCTGGTGCAGTTAAAAAAAAAAAGGACTAGAAAGCCACAAAGGATGGTAACCTTTCCAGGTACAGATACCCAGACCACTACACTACCTCTCGTAGCCACATAACGGACCACCCCATGTACTCCTACTCACAAAAAAAACTCACATTAATAAAAATATCCAAACATTTGAAGCAGCGAGATCGCCAAGCCATTGATTGACCGAGAACTTTAATGTTGGCCTATTAATATTTCTGAAAATTAAAAAAATTGCCCTTGGACTATATAGCATTTTGATTTTACATTTAGACTTTATAAAATTACAGTTTTGGCCTTTACCAAATTACCATTTTATCCCTACATCTTGCTGAACTATAGGTACGGCCCAAATTTTTGTGAAATTACCGTATTGCCCCTAGACATAGTCAAATCACTGTTTTGATTCTAGACTTTATAAAAATTACAAAATTACCACTAGACTCGAAATTATGAAATTGCCCTTATGTTTCAATAATAACACTATCGGTCCCTTTGGGTTGATAATTACATTTTAACCCCAAAATTTATAAATTGTGAGCTTCAACCCATAAGTTTTTTAAATTACACTTGGACCCCTACAATTTTTAATTATTCGATGACCCCCAAAGTTTTATAGAATTACAAATTAATCCAGAAGACTCATGTAATTGTAAAAGCATCGTAGTCCCTTAAGTGATGTGTGGAATAAATGTATTGCTTATCATGATATTCCGTCTTCTATTGATTATGAATCTATTACGATTTACGTGTGATTGGATGTTTAAATCCTTTTGGGTTGTCATATGGTACTAGAGCTAAAGAGTGTAACTCCGGATCAATCTCACAAATTTGTCGACATTCAAAAACTCACCTTATTAGAATTTTTTTTAATGACTCAAGTGTTCGGAGCAGTTTAGGTGCACCTCAACTTACTCACTGCATTAGATTTGAATAGTCATAATCAGGATAGTGTTGATTTTTAGGGTTGTTAAACTTTCTTTTTCCTTTTATTAGGACTCTTCGGAGTTAATCGAGAGACAATCAATATGGCCAATGGCCCATGTGATGCAGTCAACTTTGTTAGACGCCCAACTTACTCACCCGAGTACCCTAAGCCGAGTCCCACCGAGTCAACACCGAGTCAAGGCGAGTCGCTTCTCTGGGTCAAAGATCCAAAAGCCCACAGCCGCTGCATATACACAAATCGACTATTCGAAAGATCTTCAAGGTGATGTGTACTGTATAGTTAAACTTACACGCTTTACAAGAATCGAAAGATAAATTATCTTAGCACCTTGTTCGGTTTTAGTCTTGAAACCAGGTTTCTCTTTTTCTTCCAGTGGGTCCCTCTGACCCATCTATCATTATTTTTCTCCTTCCCCTTTCGGCGAATAATATCCTAGTGCACAAATGGTGCACAATAGATCGGTAGGGTTCACTTTGGATCGAGTCTCATACAAATAATCCAAGCTGTTTATCAACTTTAAAATAATTTTTTAGTCGCCTCCGAAAAAATTTAGCTCAATCAGATTTTTATAACTACTTGATTCGATTAGTTAATTTTTATTTAAATTTCAGAAGTCAAAATTGAATGAAAATTGAAAGATTGGATCAAATATTTAAAGTTTTTAGATTGAGCTAATTTTCTCATAGGCTAATTGAAAAATTATTTTAAAGTTAATGAACGGTTTGAATCATTTGTATGAGACTTCGAAGTGGACCCTACCGACCCATTTGTGCACAACTTGTGCACTAGGATATTTTCTCCTAAAAGGGGATGGAGAGAGAAAATGACAATCAAGTAGTCCTTGGGTCAGAGGGACCCACCGGAAAAAATGTGAGACCGGGTTTTGAAAACTAAATCGAACAAGGATGAAGTGCATACTTATAAAAAAGTGAAGTGCAAAATTCTTTTTCCGAAAACAAATCAATGTTCTTTGATTCTATCCCTCTGATGATTCGGTGCATGCACGTGATTTCAATTCATTTCCCACCCAAAGAAAGTGGTCTTGTTTATTTTTTTTTTAACAGCAGAAAACTTTATAACTCAATCAACCTCAAAATAGGCGTCTGAATTACAAACCGAAGAAAGAAAAGGGGAGGATTACCAACCCAACCGGCAGAGATTGTCTTTCTCAAAGAGGAGGAAGCAACCCAACATGCCACCCTATTACATTTTCTTGGAATCCAATAAAAGACATTATGTAAAGACAAAGACAGACCACGGATATCATCCACAATTGCCGCACAATCCCATGGAGGAACATTTTCAGTGGAGCAAAGCTTGATCATATGGATTGGTTGTCACTCTCAATAGTTGCAACCAACATAGAAAGAAAGTGGTCTTACTTTGGAACTTAGGGGTTTGCTCTCACCTAAGGTCTCGGGGTCGATTCCACTTGCCAACAAACTCTGGGGACCACTGGAGGATATTCTCAGTCGTTACCTCCAGAGCTTTGGAATTAGTCGAGGTGCACGTAAGTTGGCCTGAATATCTCGTTAGCATAAAAAAATGTGATTTCATTTCCAGAAGTCTAAAAAACAGTACTAGAAGTTGAGACATTAGGGTGATTGACATTAAATTAGGTGGTTGGTTATTCTGGTTCAATAAATCAAAATGCATATGCAAGACTGGGTGGTAGGAGTACTATTATGTTACGGGGAAGTTCTTACCAGTAAAAGTCGCGGACTTGTGGTTGGGTTTAAAAAGCTTTTAGGCATTAAAAACGAAATGAAGTACATCATGTGACTCTTCCAAAAAACAAAAAAAAAAAAAAAAACAAAAAGAAAAGAGAGTAGATCATTGTTCCAAAATGGCACCAAAATTAGTACACTCGCCTTATTATTGCTAACTTTAGTACCAACATTTTTCTTTTGGTTATGCTATTATAGGGATAAGAACAGTCATAATCGAGAATATGAAAGTAAATTTGTCACTCTTCAAAAACCATTATCCTTTTTTTTGTAGAGTTATAATCACACCCTTATAATCGTAACTACATGTGATTCAAGACCCGATTCGTTAAGGGAATTTTTTTGGCTTTTTGACACTTTTTTAATTGATGTATTGGGAGAGAATGTCCAGCCTCGAAAAACAAAATAAGCCAAAAAAGCTACAAAAGCTATAAAAAAAAAAAAAGAAGCAATTAGGGCCTCAACCATTTCAAAATAACGTAACGGAATTGACAGACAATCAGTATGGCCAATGCCCCATGTGATCAGTCAACTTCGTTAGACCCCAATTGTCCTTTCATTTGATGTGTTAGCCCCAAATCTACAATGTCTCAATTAATACAACGTAAAACTAAACAATGCTACGAACGTTTGTAATAGTCTTCAAATTGAGTCATTTTCGCCAAACAGATGTATCTCTCCGTCTAATTAATTATGACAAATATATGGAGTGGTAATAGCTTGAATTTTCTCAGAACCACGTTTGGATGTACCTTTTGCCTAGAATTCTGACAAATTAATGCAATTTGTGTCCACAATTCAATTTGTTTTACTAATTGTTTTAGTCCGGTAGAAACAAAAATTAGAAATTTCGTAGAAAAGCTAACTCACTGAAAAACACGTAATGATTTGGAAACATATGTCCAGACACAAATCCGGACCCAGATATGCTCCCAAATGCCCGATGCAAGAGGGTCTTATATATATCGTGTGGGATTTACATTTATCGAACGAGTTTGAACACAATTATACTAGTTATATGTGGCTGTAGCATTGCGAAATCGATATAAACAATAGTACTACTCGGTGTATTGATGCGCAATAGATATATATCTATATATTTTAGGCAATTTGTATATAACTATTCCAATAATATACATTTTTTTGTTTGACGATCAAAGTGTCCGGGTAATTTACATTGACAATAAATTGAGAGCCTGCGGGTCGGATTTACCCGGATCCAGAATTTCCTTTACCACAAGGTTTCTGGCCCTATTGATGGTCAAGAAGCACAAATACAAATGCTCCTCCAGCTCATCAAGCTGTTGCCTAAAGCTGGAGTTATTCATTTTCAGCTGGCGCGCCACTTCTCCTTTGGCTTGGAGCCGTTCCTCTCCCCGCTCAAGCCAAAACCCGACCATGGCTCGCACATGCTCCAGCTCATCATGTACCCGAGCCACTAGCCGGCTTATCGTATCCAAGTCCCTATTCAGTACATAAGCCCCCTTCGCGGCAACATCGAGCTGAGCCGAAAACCTAACTAGCTTCCTGGCTGAAGCCAGCTCAAGCGAAGCCACTATGAGACCCGGCACAGCCACTGAGAAGGCTAAAGCATGAGCCAAAATGATGGCTGTTAGTGAAACAGTGAAAGCCACGAGAAAAATAGCTGAGCCGCGCTTCACTTTATCAAATAACTGCAATTTGGCTCGAGCCTCATCACGTTTTGACTCGAGCCGTTTGAGTAATACGGTGCACCCAGCTTGTACTGCCCAGAACCAGCACGGAGATGAAGCCGTAGAGGCAAATGGGTTGGCAGAGTTGGAGAATTTGGTTAATCGGGTCAATATGATCGGGAAGTTGTTCGCCAAAGATAAACTAGTTGTTTCGAGAGCGTTCATTGTGGTTTTCAAGGAACGGTAGTTGGCACGTATATGGTCTATATCCTTTAAAAGAAGGCCACATAAGATTGAAGCATCATTGGTTTCTGAGAAATAGTCAGATAAAAGGGTGTGATTTTCTGCGCAATTTTTGGCCAAAGCAAGAACCCGATTAACTGTGGGTTGATCCGGATCTAGGAGATGCTCTGCAAAAAGTCTATAGGAAGGGAGCCGATCAGCTGAAGTGGACCCCATAGTTGTTCTTCTAGTGGCAGATTCTGTACCGTTCAATGCTAGAACACGTGCCCAAAACTCGTTGTATGATTCCGTTCGAAAGGCATTAGCATATTCTTCTCGAACATCCACATTTGTGGGGTTCGTATTGGTATCGGATCGGGTCGCTGCAGAACATGCGAAACAAAAACAAAATAAAATAAAATAAAGCATAATGTAATTCGTGCTCTAATTATACGACATCTTGCTTTGAACATTAAAGTTGCCAAGATTCAAATTCTGGAAAAGGAAACCGATTGTATGATTCATATGATCGTAAGTGTAACTTGAGTAAAAAAGAGTGCGATTCGTTAGAAAGCATTTTACGATTCTGGTAGTAAGCTCTTTGGTAGTACATAGGCTTTACATGTACTCCAATAAGTATGGAATTCGACAATGCTTATGCCGAAATTTTCATTTTCTCATTCGATTCAGGTTGTCTCTTATTATCATGCCTTGTCTGTTTCATATACCAAAAACCCATTTATATTTTGTGACTTTTGAAAGTAAGAAAACTGAGTTTATGCGTCTAAATCAATATTAAGTTCACTTTTGTGTCTAAATAAATATAGAAATGTTGGGCTCAATAAGTTCATATGAAGCCAGTTCACATAGCATGAGGTCCTATTCCACTAATTTAAAAAGTCAAAAAACTAGCTTATAACGATTTTTGAGGCAGATTATTCTCTCACAATACATCACATGCAAAGCCGTGAAAAGCCAATAATTCACCATTAGCGGATCACCCCGAAGGCCACGACCAAAAATATGAAAACTTTAATTTCATTCTTGATATAGTACTACGGTACTCAGAGAGATCGAGAATTGTCGACACCCACCGAGATTAATTACGTCGTGGGCCCCCAGTGAGAAATACACAGTGGGTCGGTGTGATGAATATGAAGTACACCGGACCCATCTTCAATGAAAGGAGTTCTTCATCCAGCCCAACCCACTTGAATCAATGCCAACTACCCCCCACTTACCTCTTATAAATCTGTCCACCAACTCTGTTTGCTTTTAATTAGAGAGAGACTAATCTTTCACTTTTATAGTACCCCATAGCCCATACACATCAACTTTGGTACAATGTCTGGGGTAGTATGAGTAGTAGGGCAAATGGTTAGTTCAATCAGTGGCGGGCCCAAGAATTCTAGTGAGGGTGTTCAAAAATTCTTATTACGGTCCTCTAGAAATCATAATTGTAGGCAAACAATAAGATTTCTACTAATATCAATAACGCCACCCAAAAAACAACCAAATATTTAGCATATTACAATTGCCGACGACTTTTTAGTCCCTGGATTGGGCAAAAAGTTTACATATAGTAACATTTTTTTCTTTGGTCCACACATTTTGGGTAGCGTGTTAAAACATTTTGGGTAGGGTGTTCAAACATTTTGGTTGAGTGTTCAAAAATTTAAAAAAAATAAATATTTTTTACATGTATTTCTCTAAAAAAAAAAAATCAGGGTATTCGGGTGACCACCCTCGGCTCCACGTGGAGTTGCCTCTGAGTCCAATTGATTGGTGTGTTTGTTTTTCACGTAATTGAACAATGTTCCATTCTTAGGACTGATCTGTGAAAGTAATTTTTTGTGAATTTCTTAGTCTCGTGTGGATGACATGTCTTTGATTGGACCGTAGATGAGATTAGTAGAAATATATATAAGCTGACCCGGACATTCATCACTATAAAAAAAATAAAAAATACAGGGTACTACTAACTAAGGGTTGTGGCCATGTGACTACAGTCCTAGGTCACCAAAAGATTATTATTGTCAATTTTCTAATGGGCCAGAGTGATCAATGCTCTAGCCCTAGCCCATCTTGCCAGTTGTTATTTAGTGGGATTTTACCTGTTTTTTTGTGTTTTAAGGAGAACAAACATGTGACATGCACATGACAATGGAGACAACATCGAACACTCGATCGGAATCAGGTTCTATATTTTCTAGTACGAGCATAAAAAATCCAACACCAAACATGGTATATACTGCGGATTTAAAAAAAAAAAGAGGGTATATACTGATATATTTTGAAAAACGGGGGCGAAACTGAAAATTTAGCAGAGACAGTTAAGTGAGAATTCTGAAAAGTGACTGGGGTTAACGTGGTTTGTGAGTTTGAATTTTATGAAGCATTTATGTTGTGTTTTGTCCACGGGAAGGAAGTATTTGGAAAGAATAATGATACATACACAAATATTGTGCCACAACCAACCACAATCCCACTCACATGGGGTCTGGGGCCCGCATGTGGGGCTCATACCCCATGTGAGTGGGGTTGTGGTTGGTTGTGACACAAAGTTTGTGTCACAATCATTTTTGATTTGGAAATCAATAAAACTATAACGGCCCGTTTGGATGACGTATCAGTTTGAGAGAGATTAAATAGTAAGGGGATTAAATAAGAAGAGTGTGACCCACATTGATGTGACAGTTAAAAATGAGTGATTAAATAGTCCATGGTTTGGATGAAGGATTAAAAAGAGGAGATAAGTAGGAGAGATAAGGAGGGTAGATAATGTAAAAATCTATCAAATGACTATTTTGCCCTCGTAAATGCCCATATTAATTTATACATTTAAATAATCATATAAACACAAAAATTAATTATTTTGTTATATTTGTCAACAATTAAGTTATAATAATTTAGTTTAATTAATTTTTTTTTATATAAATTAATAATATTAAAAGTATATCTTTTTTTTTGCTTCTAATAAACAATAACTTTGTTTTATTATAGTTTAGGGCTTGAGAGATTTGCCAAATTAAATACAGGGGGTTAACTGTAATTTTTACACTTATAAACCCAATTGGGAGAGAGGGAGTCGATCTGTCCTCTTATTTCTTCTTCTTCCCCCTAAACCCAGCCAGAACCAGACGAACACGGTGATGTCCGACGAAACGAAAACAACGGCGATGGTCAGCCAAATCCCTCACCCAGATACGTTTTTTGTTTCCCTGATCGTTTGTATTTTTTGAAATTTCTAGATCTGAAAATTTTGATTTCTTTGTTGGTTAATCTGGGGCACCAAAGTAATTCGACTACCTTCATTCCCCATGACTAAACATAAGCAGCCCCTGTCTTTTATTTAGTCCGGCTTCCCCCAGATTATTTAGCTGGCGGCTATTTAGTCGAGGTGTGATTTTTGCATCGAAAGCATGGGCTAAACATCAAATCACCCCCTTATCCCCCCTGATGGCTTCTTCCATCTCCCGTGAACAACATCCAAACGAGCCCTAAGACACCAAATGAACATCGCGTTGTGTAGAGCCTATCTCGGGATTCCACATCAATGATCGAAGCCTCTCAATTTTTATGACTTGTCGTTTAATCTGTGAGAGTTATGTCTCTCGTTTTTGCGAGAGTTTTTAGTTTCGTCTTTGGACGAATATTTTATTGACAGATTGGGTTCTTTCACACAGTTTGGCTCTCAATGATATCTGTCCCAACAGTGTTCTAACCCTACATGATATTTTTGGTGGGGCAAATTGTGGTGGCTTGTCTGATCAGCATCTTCTGCAGTCATATTTGGCTGGAATTCATCTGATCGTTCAAGTACTTGTTGTCTTTTCATTTGATTATCACTTTATCTCTTTTGAGACTGCAAATTTTGATATGAATTTTTGGGGAATGTGCGTAGGGCGAGACGCCTGGATTGGGTGAAGACATTGATTACTTTGTACTTTTCTCGTTTTGTACTCCCTCCGTTCCAAATTGTTGGTCATGTTCGGATTTTAATGCAATTTTTAAACTGTTACTAATATGTTTCAATCTATAATGTTATTTTATGTTTAATATGAATCTTATTTGATAGATCTCAATTAGTTTATTATACAAAGTTTTTAAAGTCTTTAAAAACATTATAGATTAAAAGACACGAATAATTTAAAATTTGCATCGAAATCCAAACAGAGCTAACAATTTAGAACAGATGTAGTATTAGTTAATTTTTCCATCCTTTCAGTTTAATTGAACGGGGATGTAAGGTTCATAGCACATGAGTCGGGGCTAAAACGGAAAAAACTCAAAGGAAAAAAAGAAAAGAAAAGGAAAAGGGCAAAAATGTTGTACTGGATAGAGTCAAGTCTGAATTAATTTCAGACTTGTTTTTGCCAGTGGAAAAGGAAGGTAATCCAAAAATTATGTCCAGTGGAAAAGGACCAATTATACGTCTAGCCCAGCCCAAGGCAGGCGAAAGAGATGTGGGCCACATGGGCTAGGGTTTTTGAAACTCATTTCCCTCCATCAAAAGAAACAAAAATAAATCCACCATCATTCAATTAATTCAGCCAATTTTCCTTGTACCCAAAAAAAAATTCAGCCAATTTTCCGATACCATGATATATCCCAATTCCAAGTAGCACTAATTAACCTCAATCAACAAAATTAAGTTGGTAATTCTATTGAACAACTCTTCAACAATATCTTATCAAAATGGAGTATGAAAATCATGCATGCATTGATACAAAACTGGATTAAGTCAAAGCAGTAGAAATACCTTTCTTCGAAGAAAGCAATTTCTGGATTCGTGCACTAATTCTCATCTTCATTCCGAAGTTTCAAATTCACGATTTGAGACTGCAAAGAAGTAGAAAGCCAAAAAATGCAAAAATAGTGATGCTATAGGTACTAACAGGCTTTTCGCGGTAACTTCTATACAGAATGATGTGACTTTTTTGTGGTCATTTCATTTCATATTCAAAAAGTATTCATTTTTTAAAATTTGCTTCTACACTATGGTTTGCCGAAAAATAAAAAGACAGAGAAAAGAACTTACATTAGATGAGGTCAATTGATGCACCTGTCTGAGAGCTTTCAGACACAGTTTTTTTGGCTATAGTTGCTTGACGAGCCTTATAATGGGTGGGGGAAGAACTAAAGAAATGGAGGAGAACCTTTAAATGGAATTGGAACTTGCTCTTGCTTTTGCTTTCAATAACAAGGACAGATGCCTTCAAATGATAAGCACTAAAGATTTGTGCACGTAGGCGTGTGTACGCCATATGCATAGATGGTGCATCTCAATTTATTTGCGCGAATAGTTTATTTAAATCCAGACCATTGATTTCATGCACAGACGGTTGAGATGGATTGCGTATGTTTTGCATACATACGCGATTGGTCCGTACGAATCGCGGCGTTCAATGATAATAGTATTGGGTGATGAAAATGACCTTTAAGTTTCGGCTACGTGCAACTTCAAAGGCAAGTGATAATAGTACTATTGGGTGATGAAGTATGACATACAAGTTGATGACTCTACGTCTCAACCTTTTACGTTTTATTGATGGGGTCAAATGAATGCTTGAGTTTACAGACTTGGGTGCTTTGGTAAAAAAACCAAAAGCTCGTTTTTTTGGTTGTTTTTATTCAATTTTTTTTTGCTTTTGTTAATTTTGCGTTAAGTTTTCGTGGTTTATTGATTTGTCTCAATGAGACGAATTCAAAAAGTATAAAATTATAGTCGTTTTTTTGAATAAATCCGAAATTAATCCAATAAACTGGCTTATTAAGGTGTATCCAAACGAAGTTACAATAAACAAGAGGAAAGACCTCACCAATTTTGAGTGAACAATACTCTCCAAAGCAGCTGCAAATGGAGAGCTAATACAGAGAACAAAACAGCCCCAAATATTGACGAAGAAGTTGCTGAAAAATGAGAGCGTAAACAGTGACCAAATCTGCGCCGAAGGATCACTAAAGTTGATGTCGAAATTGGTTGGGTGGCTGCCTGCCTTCAATATTTCCTTAGCAAGAAGAAGCACTTACACACACAGAGATGAAACCCCACGTTCACTTCCTTTTCTCACAATCTGATGATAAACCGAACAGACTAGAAGTCAGACTTTTAATCTTCCAAAGAAAGCTAGCACATGCATGTGCAACTCATGTGCCAAATTTTTTTTGTAGAAACTTCTACCCAAACACAAGCCCACAAAATAATCATTTTTGGGCCAAACAAATTCACAAAATTAGAATAAGGAGGGACCCAACATTTTATAGTTTAGGGATGAAATAGAAAAAATGTGAATTGTTTAGGGGATAAAAGCCACAAAAAAAAAAAACTTAGGTATTCTTTGTCAAAAGTTTAAGAGTATATACTTTACACATGAGTACAAGTATTTCATGCATTTGAGTTTTGGTACAATCAAAAATAGTTTCGGCAAACTCTGAAATCTTACGTGCACATTAAGAAAGATGGTATAAACAAGCCAGGGACTTTTCGTATCCAAATGATGATATATGAAAGGATCATTTGTTATGTAAAAAATAAAGATGTCTTCAATATCTTACATGTTTGAAAGGGGAATTTGATATGCCAAAATTAAAGATGTCTTTTTCATGCGAGACATGTAAGGCCTTGTATATCATCTGATGAATATTGTAATTATACTTTATGTTTTTTCAAAATTAGATATTGAACAGCAATATAATTAATCCACTAATTGTATTGCATTTAAAAGGCAAAAAATTTGGACGTCACATGATTTCGTGATAATAATAAAAAGATTTCATAACTAATATGTCTCCTGCTCTAATTCTTAAATCGTAGCTTGATCAAATCCCCTAAGATTCTCTTATTTTATCAAAAAAAAAAAAAAAAAACCAAAAAGGCTTTCCATTACCTAGAAACCTTCTCAAATCAATTTGCCCAATAAACTAAGAGAACTTGAACGGTTGAACCTACTTTCGTTCAGAATAAGAATTCAAAGAGATAAAAATAAAAAAAAGACATAACTTATTCGGCATTATTTAGTTTCCAACCCTTTTTTTTTTTTTTTTTTTAAATTACGAGTGAACTTGTTCCAAAAGGTTATATCTAGACCACAACCAACAGAATTAAGAACTAACGTGTGGATTTCATTTTTTATTTTCCCAAGATTGTACTCCTACTATATATTTTAATTTCTTTTCTTCTACTTTAAATAACAGCCTCCCCTTGAGTCGAACTCTACCAGGGTAGGATCAATCCTGGCATATGCCACCAATTTTGTTCTTTTTCAAAAGCAAATGACTACCTAAACTCTTGAAATTTTTGCAATTATTATTATTATTTTCCTGTGAATACTGCCCATAAAAAAGCATGCGAATCATAGTACTCTATTCTAATCAAATCCATCATTAAATGGTAGCTAGGGCCATAATCATTTGGTTCACACACAACTTATATATGTCAATGACTTTAGATAAAATGATACTACTAATCATACGTTCTTAAATTAGTGAAAAAGAAAGCCGTGAAATTTCACTATATAAGCCAACGGTTTTTTGGCCCTATCTTCTCCGCTTCTAAATGAGAGGTTTAGGGTTCCACATCCACTGCAGAGGCAGAGGCAGAGGCAGAGCCACCACCGTGGTGTGGTGGCTTTAATGGCCATGACGAATTCACCCCGCTCTGTGTAGGTTTACCTGCTCCGCCAGTGTCATTCTTGCAAGAATAGGCTAGACATTTTTATCGATTGAAAAGTGAAAAAATCCACTTTACCTCAAACTATCGTACATGATGAGCAGCTTTTCTGTTTTGTTTTGTTGTTTTTGGTTTTTTGTTGTTTTGTATTTCGGACCGTAGTATCCTTTGTACTAGTTTTTATTATGAATATATGTTTCTGTTTGCTCAAAAAAAAAAAAAAACACTATCATATATACATGATGAGTCTTTCGACCCTGTTTAGCCGACAGGTTTTTCCATTTTAGGGTTTTCCTTTTTACGTTTTGGCTATTTGACCGACAAAACCGAGAACCCATTAATGCAAAACACATTTCTCCAAATTTGACAATTGGAACAAGAACTCAAAATGAGCTCCGGAGAAGCTTTTCTCATTCTACTTTTCATTTTCTTCTTCAAACCTTATTGCAAAATGCATTCTGCACATTTCTCGCAACATTTTACCAGATTTAAACTACATTACGACCATAATAAAAAATGCCAAAAAGCTAATGATGACGCAATTTCCGGCGCAGCCCGACGAAGCACCTGCAAAACAAAAAAGACTAAGGGCACCGGTGGTGTTAGCCAACCGGCCTCCGATGCCTAAGTCAGTTTTTCTCGTGTGATAGGGTTGAGTACTGTTCAAGTATAGATGACTGGAACAACGTACCTTCGCTGAATTACTTGGAGTCGTTTATATAGGCTAACGGAGTGATTGAGTCCTCGTAGGACTTAAACTCTCACCAACGCTTATCTTATTAACGCCTTTAGCTTATTGGAAGCCTCACATTCCTGAGAGGAATAGGACTCCCAATGCCTTTAGGAGTCTTACAGATAAGCCACCGGGCTTTGCGGGTTTTATCTTGATCTTGTAGGGGGAAGAGTTTGAATCTCCCTCGGACTTCTAGACCCCTTGGGGTTGTCTCCTCTGTTAGGATGAGCTGTCCTCATCCTCCTAATAGTTCAAGTCTGGCAGTTCGAGCTGACCTTCCATTGCCGAGCTGTGATTGCTGGTCTCGGTGGTGTACCTTTACTCCCCAGCCCCTGGGATGCTTTCTGAGCTTCCCACTATTTTCCCTTTCTGCCCGAGCTCTCCATACCGAGCTGGGCTCAACGAGGGCGAGCCAACCTTGTGGTCGATTTAGCCCTATCAGCTAAAAAAATTGAAAATGAGAATTCCCAAACACCCCCTCCGTGTAATTGTGTTTGCGTTTTTTCAATTATCATAAAATTTTGTGATTTATTTCAAGCAGTCGTTGACAACATCCTACTGGACAGGTGAGTAGTATATGGAGTAATATTATCCACCAATAATTGACTAAAATAATTAGACTACGTCCATTGGAACCTTCACCAATTGACGCTTTCACTGAATAATATTACTACCACATTGAAAGCCGGTCACAAACATGACACATTCGATGATTTTTAGGTTAGTAAATTCCCACAATGTTTATTGTAATGAACCAGGCGACAACAGAGGGCAGGGCACAACTGATCAAAAAGTCAGAAAATCAGATTTCCAAGAAAAAAAAAAAAAAGGAGAGGCAAATTCTGATGGTTCGCAGGACACAAACAAAAGACAAACCAAACACATTGGGTAGGACCCCAATCTAGTAATCATCATCGTAATACTCATTGTCCTCCACACGATCTGCCGCGTCATCGGCGATCTTGTCCTCCACATACTCGGCCCCTTCTACCAGCGCAATCCCACCCAACACCCCTGCCAACGCGCCCACAGCCAATCCCGTCCCCGTCCCCATATTTCCAAACATACCCTTCTTCTTCTGATCCTGCTGCCCATATTGCTGCTGCTGCCCGTACTGCTGCGTTGCATCAGGCTGCCCGTACCCCCTCTGCCCATAAGAAGCCTGACCCTGACCGTAAGATGGCTGGGCTGGCTGACCATAAGACGGAGCCCCACTGCTATAAGGGTACCCAGCAGGTGGACCCGCCTCGTACGGGCTCGCCAGTGGTGGTGCATCGTAAGCACTACGGTAGGCCTGCGGAGCAACAGAGTAGTCCCTAGAACCACCCTGCGGTCGGACCCCGTACGGTGCTGCGTAGTACGGATCCGGCGCCTGATAGCGGGTTTCGCGCACGGCGACCTTGACATCAACCTTGCCGTGTGGGCGTCCGGATGGGCGCTTCAAATCGAGCTTCCTGACGGTTCGCTCGCCGAGGTCGACGTCTCGTAAAGGGAGCCGAGCTGAGCCGACGAGGGGCTTGGTGTCCTCGGCGGCTTTGGCGTGGACGATATCCATGTAGAGGTAGGCGTCGTCGAGGGGGGTGCTGAAGGGGATGACGAGCTTCTGGTCCCAGTAGGGACACGTGTCGCCTTCCTCGTCGACTCGGGTGGTGGATTTGTTCCTCGGGTCCACCCACACGACGGCGTACGCCTTCAGGCGGCCGTGGCGCCAGTTGACATTTTTCAGTTCCTTGGCGGAGAGGATTGTGACCTCGACTTCGTAACGGGAACCCATTTTGGAGGGACAGTATTGGAATTTTTCGAGAAATGATGTTGAAGGGATGGGCAATGCCGCAATGGTGTGGGTATTTATAGGGGTTTAAATGGAGATGTAGCCGTTGGGTTTTTTATTTAAGTAATTTAAGCATTATTATGTTCCTTAACCAATGACAACAAAAACTTAAAAAATTTGAATAATGGAAATTAGATTACTTTGGTAGCCATTGAGTTTGACTGCCCATATGGTGTACCCATTTGATTCTATTTAATAATTTTAAAATAATTTTTTGAATGATTCTTAAAAATCAGCTCGATCAATTGAATATCTATAAATAGTTAATTAAAATTTTTAATTTTCATTCAAAATTTAAGATCTTTACTTCTGAATGAAAACGTTAAAGATTGAATGAAGCACTTATAATCGAGTTGATTTTTAACACAGCCATTCGAAAAAATATTTTAAAATTATTAACCGGCTTGATCATTTTATTGAGATCTTTTAATGAATCCCACACGCTTACGCTGTCTGTATGAAATCTGTACGTTCCGCTGCGGACCAGTACACGTAGTGTTTCTTGAGTTTGGAGATACAGTGGAAATGTAGCTGTTCACACGGAGACGCGTTTGGTAAAGGCTATTTTGGTGAAATTGTGAGGAATAATTGGGCAACAACTTACTAAGGAGAATGGATACCCAGGAGGGTGTTTCTTAGGGGGTGGTTACTTGGTGATTAAGAATCCGGGCAATGAGGACGGGCTTTTATAGGTAAGATTTTCTCCTTCCTGGAGTTTGGCCGTGAACTGTACAGAAGTGTGGTCCGGAAGTTTCCAAGCCCTATTCGGGTTTAGTTCAATGATCAGACTCGTTCATATAGTAAAACTTTATTGAATAGAAGAACTACGTAAAAATTCATGCTGATTGGATATACCGATTAATAGTTGCCCGCAACACAAATATCTTTAGAAAAATGAATTGTTCAAATTATAAACTGGTATACCCAAGTAATTTTTTCACCATAAGAGTACATCGGTCAAGTGTTGATAGGCATCCAATCAACATTATTTTTTATGGATTGTTCTGCTGATCTACTGCGACATACCTAATAGAGTTCGATCATTCGCCTGAACCGAAAATGAATTCGAAAAGGGCCAAACTTGAGCCGTCTCTGGCTGAATAATCTGTAGGAATATCCAATAAATTTCTTTGTAGTCAAACAAAAATTAATAACGTCGGCTGTATATAGAGATATGATATCATGTATTTGGTAGTTTATGGAGTTTCCACGTAAAGACTAATATTATCACAATGAAATGGAGTCAATTAAGGATAATTAGTAAGTGTTTAATTAGCAAGTGTTTTCTATCGACATCGCAAGCTTATGGGGCCAACAGAGAATGATTCTTGCCCCAGATCGATGTGATTCTGGGACTGAGGATTTGAAACATCTTTTCTTTGATTGTTCCACTAGTGCTAACATTTGGTCTAGACTACCTAACATACAGGTTCTAACCACGGGAGAACTCAAAGACGGGGGTTTCTCTTCTTCTGTTTTAACCTTAGTTATGCTATGGAATATTTGGATTATGAGGAATAAAAAAGTAGGAGTATTCGACAACATAGACCCTAACCCTGTTATTGTGTACACGAAATGCCTTCAATTTGCGTTTGAAATTGTTGAACTCTTTACGGTAAAGTCTGGTCCTATCTCTAGAACTACAAAACTCATCTCATGGCATTTTCTAGGTATAGGCAAGCTGAAACTGAACACGGACGGAAACAGTCGTGGCAATCCGGGCCCAGTGGGGTATGGTGGAGTGTTTAGGGAGGATAGAGGATTTTGGGTGCTTGGCTTCTACGGGAACTTGGAGGATTGCACAAGTCTTGAAGCGGAGCTCTGGGGAATTTTTAGGGGATTGGAGCTGGTGCAACGCCAAGGAATGGAAGCGGTGGAGATTGACTCGGACTCAACGGTTGCAATTGCTTGGATCAATGAGGAGGCCCCAACACACTCCCCTTACTCGGTTCTGATCCAAGAATGCAAGGCATTGATGGCTAGCACGGGGTGCTCCTTGAAGCATATCTACCGGGAGGGCAACAAAGTAGCCGACAAGCTTGCCAACATAGGAGTCGAACAAGAGCATAAGTGGGTCTCCCATATCTCTCCACCTGAGGAAACCATCCCCCTCATTGAAGCCGACATGAGGGGTGTAGCTTTTGAGAGGGATTAGTTTCGTTTATGTTTTCCTATGTACCAAAAAAAAAGTAAGTGTTTTCTATATTTGAACAACACTTCTTTTGCACCTTTAAACGATTATCACTACCTACCTTGGTGATTGGCTGAAATAATAATATCATCAAATATCACAAGGAAATGGAGTAAATTCTTTCTTGATATACTTCCTACTGCAAATCACATATTCTTATCTATTCAAGTTTCTTGCTACTGTTACTTTGGACTCCAACGTTAAGGACGTGAAGATATCAGATACCGGATATAACGTTATCATTTGCGACGACAGAAACAGGGAGGAATGGTTAGATGGGTTTCTCGTTGTCCTTGAGAGATGTTGAGCGGCGAAACCCCAAATATCAACTACTTAAAATGAGATATATAAAAGCTACTATCAGCGAAATTGCAAATTTTTTTTTATATCAAACTTAGAGAGAATTTTGATTCACGATTGTATCGGAAGGGAATTGGGTAAACCTTGGAGTGAAAGCTGGAAAATGATCGACAGTGAAGAACAAGTGTCATATAGCACAGTCTTAAATAAAGAGTTGACCGGGCAATACAATACTGGAAAAATTAGGAAATCATTGCCATCTCACATTAAATTTCATGACTGCGAAGACTAGAAATGAGATAGTAGATGAAAAACAAGCGCTTGCCTTTTTCTCATAGCACAACTACGCTTAAAAAACGACTTGACCTGGCAATACATTACTTGTCCCAGGAAAATTAGAAAACTAGTGCCTTCGTAATAAAATTCATAACTCGAGCTAGCTTGCGTGCACATTGGACTAATCTTTGCAACCCCTCCCTGACGTCGAACATATTGCCACAAATTTTATTAAAACATTTGACAAGCACACATCAAGGAAGAATCATTGATAAAATCTTACGGTTTGGCAACTTAGGGGAAGATCAAGATTTCAACGAGCAATTTCGAGGTTATTAACCACTCTTTAGATTTGGAGCACAATGGTGTTTTATTTCCTATTACAGTGGTTGAGGAGCAAGTGGTAGTTCATAACTTTATGAAAGCGGTTCGCGAATGCAAAGGGTGTGGTTTTGCAATAGTTGTCTTTTCCCCCTGCTCTGGGGAGAAATTGATCAATGAACAAGACAAGGTTGAAGGAGAACTTGTGGCTGATCACAAGGTTTTCATTGATGAGATGGCAAATTTGAGGGAGGATGATGTGGAAGTGGATTGTAACACTATGTCTACTTCATTGGTCTACTTTATTTACCACAAAAAAAAAAAAAAACACTATGTCTACTTCATTGGTTGGAGATTCTTTTTGCCCTTTGAGACCCAATGTAATTGTTGCTCTTTTGAAAGACAGTGGCGACGACTTTAGGGCTGATTTGGTGGATGCTTGTTTACCTAATAAGCATAATCTCATTGATGATATGGGTTGTTGCGATGGAAACAATGAGGATTTTGGGGAGCCTAACGGAATTGATATTGGTGATTGTCCTTTGGGACATGCAGTTATAGGGGAACAAGATTTGGATGACAGTAGCTTTAAGTCCTCTCAAGATTTGGAATCGTTTGTGGAGGACTCTATGGGCCTTCAATCTCTTTTCCATGAGGCCCATGATGTTGAGTTAGTGGAGAAGACGAGTAGTCATGAGAAGTTTTTAGATGTCAATTAGGTTGGCTCGTTTTCGATAACTAAGGCGGTTTCGGGGGGGTCTGATTATGATGACAGGGATCTTGTCTCGAACGAATCTCTTATTAAGTTGTGGAGCACACGCGCCATAAAAAATCACCCAAGGCCGAGAAAGCTAAGCGTAGGAAAACTTTATGGAGCAAAAATCCTTGGAAAACTGCGATGTGTTCTAGGATAGTTAGCCGGAACAGTTTAGGGAACGTTTAAAGGATGGGATCGAAGAAAGGAAGCTCTGATGGAAGTCTCGATGGAGCCACTCTTTCGATTCATGAGGAGGTTAGTAGCAACATTCGTAAGAGGATTTCGAATTTAGTCAAGGAAGCCCGGGAGAACATGAAGATGAGTGTTCACTTTGGTGTAAAATTTCATGGAAGGGAGAGCTTTAATATTAAGAAGCTTTTAGAATTGAAAGGTGTCATAATTTCAGAACAGGAAATTAAAGTGGAAATCAATGGAGGGAGATGCCTCTATTTCAATGGAGTTCTGATCGTCCGCTTGTCTGTTGATGGGAGCTTTATGGTGCTGATCTTGTTTTTTGGTAGTTGGAGGTTTCGTCGTTTGTTTTTTTTTTTTTTGCTTCTCTGGTTGTTTTTTATGCTTCTGGCATGCTCTTGGTTGGCTTAGGGGATTGAGCTCTTAGAGCATCACTAGTGGTATACTCAAATATGGATACTCAAATATTGCAACATCACATTTTGAGTATTCATTTAATGAGTTTATAAGTTTGAGTATCTACCCTTCTACAATGGTTCATTTGTGTCCATAATCAAAAAAAGTATTACTCACTTTATTTTTATTCATAAAATGGGTACAAGTACAACTTTAAATTTGTACATATACTTTTTATAATATTAGTACCATTTAAAAGATATTCACAATATCTTTAAAATGAGATCAATCTTGAATATATTTTGGTAAAGATTAAATATCGATAATTTTAATTTTTTGAGAAAAAGTGCAAAAAACTAAGTTTTGAATTAAGTATTTAAAAAATGGAGAGAGAATGTTGTTACTTTTGATAGGGTGTGGTCCCCAAAATTTGGTTATTGAGAAATGTTAACTTTGAATATCCAAATGCCAAAAGTTGAGTATTTGTAAAAAATGTTGTTAACTTTGAGTATTTATCCAAATGCCATTGTGAGCCTCTTTTGTGTATCAAAATACTCATCTTTGAGTATTTTTGTTTTTGAGTATACCACTAATGATGCTCTTACCTGTTCCTAGAGCATATATGAATATTTGCAGATGATTCGAGTTCGGTAGAGGCATCAAATGCTTTGGACATGGAATGCCGTATATTAACTGGCAAAATTTTCAGCTTGTCCTATATTTGCAGATTTCTTTGTGCATGACAGTTTACAATTCTGTTATTTGCAGACAGGAGCTGGAACATCCAAGAAAACTCGTCCTACCTTTGGTAAGGAACCCTTAATTTCTTGGAAGATATTTTTTTATAAGTTAAGTGTTTCTAAAGGTATTCAAGCTCCATAAATCATTTTAGGTGACTATATCAATGGAATAAAATATTTCAGTTTTTGGACATTCTGGTTTAATGTTAGATGTGTCAATAATGATTTGATGTAGCAGAATTTTGTGAAAGCTTTCCTCATACACTTTCCTTAATGCATTAAATTTCAATGTGTAGTGAAAACATTATATTTGGAGAAAGGAAGGAATTGCCATGTTTTAGGTGGTTCTTTTGCATATAACTGGCTGCAATCGGATTCTTTCGTTTATGCTTATGCTAATCACAAATAAACACATTTTGCATGTAGTGTTGTGGATGGTTATTCCTTTTTTGAGGAGTAAGGAGCTTAAAAAAAAATTGAAACACATAATTTTAACTGCCATGCTTTCATTTTATCTACTGGCACAGCTAATGCAAATGCTTTGAAGCTGAGCTGCGAACTTCTTCGAGTTTTTGTCACAGGTGTCTATACCTGCCTTAAATGCAGTTTCCATGCTATTTATAAATTCTGTGCCTTGTCCTTTTCCTTTGCATGCTTATTTCTCAATTTTTATTGATTTAGAGGCTGTTGAACGTGCTGCAACGATTGCAGAAGCAGAGGGTGCTAGCAAAATAGAAGCAACTCATCTGGAAAGGGTTCTTCCACAGTTACTTTTAGATTTTTAAGGTACTCCTAGTAGTACAAATGTTTCACCTTGATAAATATGGGTCTACAAATGTTTAGAGTCAAATGCATAGGGTGCTTTCTTTATCCTTGGGTATTATTATCAGTATCATTGCAAATACACATCAAATGCCTAAAGGTGCTTTTGTGAGTTCTAGAACAGTCAACGCACCCCAGTTCTTACGTACTGTGGTAAGGGATAAATGATGTTTTTTCAAATATGAACTGGTTTTTAGACCATTAGTTTGGGTTCTTATAGAAATTTTGATGTGTTCTATCAATATGAAATCTTTAGTTCTCATAGATCGATCTGTTGTTTTTCTCTGTGCTTGTATTTGTGTTATTGGAAATCTTTTTTGTCATCATAGGACCTAAATTCTCTTTGTTTAACAGCGGTGGTACATGTTAATTACCTTTGACTTAGTGGAAGCTGTTACAAGCTATTAGATTTACAATGGCTGCATGCTGACATTTTACTTCTGCTAATAGGATTGACAATGTCTAATCTTCTTCTTGCGATACTCTCGTGCTTGAAATGGGCTTTGCATGCGCTGAAAAGGGGCCTCTATGTTTGTTCACTTCAAAACTGGAAGTTCCCTTCGGCACCTTTGAGTATTCAGAAAATCTATTTAAATATATGATAATTGAAAAAGTGCTCGCTATCGTTTCTCAGTATGCTTGATGGAACAACGGCCTAGACCCTGGAGCTCGTTCTAGCCCTATTTTCTAATGTAGAGCTTGCTGACCATCATGTTATCAGCTAAATGAATGGTTCTCGCACAAATTAACTTTTTTGTCATCATTATGTCTGGAAAAGTTTCTTTGCTCTTTCCTTCAGTACTCCTTTGCCTCTTTGATACAACCCTGTCCGCTGTCCACTCTTGTCATAGTTGGTATGTTATTTGCAAGTTTGTTCCCTTTGTCTGTCTAAGGGAGAGATAAGGTGACAGCAACAAAGTTATATTGAAGTTATTTAAAAAATTAAGAGTGCTGATTACTTGCAAATTAGCCGAGTATGTTGCACTCCCGGGTTAGCAAGAGAGCTCTGGTTTGTCTTGTGTTTGTCTTGGGAGGATGCTTACTGGTACCAAGTCTAATTTATTCCCATTCTGCTGGAACAGACATGAATTGTTTCTATTATAGGATACGTTGGGAACAATATTCTCATGCCTGTCCGTTAAAAATTCTTCAGCTCTTACACTCTGAAATTACTACTTGCTCCTTCTTTTGGCTCTCAAAAAATTAATTATTTTTGAAGCTTCCTTTTTATGTAGTTACTGTGCTTTCCAATCTACAACTTAACCACGGAAATTCTTAAAACTAGACACTTGGTTTCTTATTTCGATTCCTCTGTTATGGAACTGCCTATTTGTTCTTTTGATCTCGACAAACACTGTGACATCAGATATAGACCAGTAAACCTCCCGTAGCTATAGTAGGTTGCTAGCATACGTCGTGATTTGTCATGAATGACGCCTCCATTACCTTACTATGCTAATAAAGCAAATTTCTACTGTTGAGTTTTCAGTTAACCTCTTCACCAGGCCAACCTGAAAGCCTTCGTATTTCTCATCTAGAATCTAGGTTTCATAATGGACCTCATCATAGTGAAAGTGTCGTAATTGTCCTCACTTGGACTTGGTACAGTGGAAACTCAAAGACCTAGTGATGATTTTGTTCTCTTCATCTTATGTTATCAATCATGACATGTTGTTTTAGACCACTTTTTCCACTCATTCATCCTGCTTGGGTCAAGTCAATAATGTCTAATGGCTTTCCACTACTTCCTTCCCCAATCCCATTAGAAAGTACCCATTTATCAAGATCTCTACGATATCTAGTCTCGCTATACATACGTATTATTGATAAGTATCTTCTGATGCGTTGTGCTGTCTGTAGAAGATATCGTTTCAATCTGACATCTAGGAGCATATGAAAAATTGAATTCCTT
Organism: Gaultheria prostrata; assembly: GCA_036023075.1. Classification (NCBI taxonomy): domain Eukaryota; kingdom Viridiplantae; phylum Streptophyta; class Magnoliopsida; order Ericales; family Ericaceae; genus Gaultheria; species Gaultheria prostrata. The sequence goes on from JAXBDA010003650.1 coordinate 32,548, forward strand.
AGAGGAGAAAGTCCTTATAGGAGAAGATCATACCAGCAATTTCCACCAACCAACATGGATGGATATTGTGTGTGATGAATGGCGCTTATAATGATTAGATGTAGTGCTTGACTAAAATCTTGCTGAATACACTTGGATTCAATAGGACACACGAATAGATAGATCCGAACAACATTAGAATAGCAAATCGGTACATGCGATAAACTGACACAAGCTTAAACAAGAACTACGTATGGGTCGTAACCCTATGCTATTGTACACCTTAAGAGGAGAAACTGTTCTTCCCGAACAATTCTCGTTCGTTACATGCATCATTATTCTCTTATAATCTCACATATGATATTTTGGTGGCACGCTTAGTGCTTGATCTGAGCTAACATGCACCTCACATCCTTGCTATTCGGCCTCTGTTTCGGATCGTCAAGAGTGCAAAAGCAAGCTATCTTGAGCACTAGGAGCATCTTTTCCTCATGCCCATTTCCCATCAGTTTCGGGTCAATCGCTCTATTCGGATCCTCGGAAGTCATGACATTTCTCATCCACTTCACCAAACTCATTTCAGTTGTGGTTTGGAAGAAGTCATCAGATGGTAGCTTTCCAATCACCAAAACACCCAGCAGCACCCCGAAGCTGTATATATCGCACTTGTCTGTGAACTTCAATGTCTGGTGGTACTCCGGAGCTATGTACCCCACCGTTCCTGCGACGTTGGAGGTAGTCACGTGCGTATGTTGATCTGGGACTGCCTTTGCGAGCCCGAAATCTGCAATCCGAGCTTCCATGTCATCATCCAGTAGGATATTCCCCGGTTTGAGATCTCTGTGTATTATGCGCGGATTAT
>JAXBDA010003651.1:0-33388 GCA_036023075.1 Gaultheria prostrata
TTTATTTTTCTGCCCAAAAATGCCAACTTAGCGTACAAATTGGCATCTCAGCAACCAAACATGCCACATATGCACTTTCCGTTAGAAAATGGACGGAAATTGAGACCGGGTGCTCAATTTAATAACGACAGATTAGTTCAGGTGTTTGATTGAAATAAGTGAAAATTTAGGTGTTTATGGGACATTTGGGTTAAAGATCAGGTGTTTTTTTGAAATTTTTCCCATTTTTACGTCATACTAATGTCTTTTTATATAAAATATGAATTTTGTTTCACAGATTTATTTAGTTCTGTTAGACTATAATATTAATACTACTAAGGGTCTTGTCATAAAAAGTTATGTAGTGGCCCGAAATAATTAAATCCCCACAAGATGAAATTAAAAAATTGAACACTTAAAAATGGACGAGAGGAGGGTGTTTTGGCAAAAATAATCCAACTTTTGCATTTTTCATTTTTGCATCGATTTTTTTTGTGGATTATTGGTTCATCTCAAATAGAGGAATCTAAAGAGTAAAAAATTAGTAACCAAACTAATTTTTTTATGAATAAACACAAAAAGAATCCAATAATCCATAAAAATTTAGATTATTTTTGTCTTTAATGAATTTTTTTTAAATTTTGATAATAATTTTTTACTTTTGCTGATTTCTCTCGTCGGGGCGACCAATGATCCACACAAAATTGACGCAAAACTAATAAATACTCCGTAAAAAAAAATTTAAATAAAGACAAAAATAATAATCCATTTAAGAGTTCCTTAAATAATTCATTTAAATTATTTTTGCCAAAACATTAAGATTTAAGAGTTCCTTCTCCACATTGGGAAAGCATAACGTAGTACACGACATTTGTCCGTTGTATGATTGCCGTCCGGGTTTGTTAGTTCATTTTTGAAATTCGCGTCATTTTTTATTTCTTATATCTCTTAATTTATTACGGTTTTCAAAAAGGATCTAACAAATCTGGATAGAGGGAGTATTAAAAATAAGGCATTTTATGTACTCGGTGTATTAGATGTTAGATTAGTTAAAAAATGTGGGACCAATCCCAAGGTTGCCTCATTTGGTGAACAAGGGGTGTTTTTTTTGGTCTTTATTCAAATTTTTCTGGCAATTGTTAATTACTTTCGCGTCAAACTTTTTATTCATTAAACTGGTCCCAGCGTTGCCTCGGATGGTGATCAAGGGGTGTTTCGGCTAAAATAAGTCACTTGGCTTATTTTTTGTCTTTACTTCAAATTTTTCTAGCAGTTGTTAATTACTTTCGCGTCAAAATTTTTATTAATGAAGGGGTCCCAAGGTTGCCTTGGATTGTGATAAGTCCCCAATAGTGAAAATAAAGGGGCTTATCTCTCTCATTTTAGCCACACACGCATGCATAATATGGCTTTTATAAGATTGATGTGGTGCGTGGGTGTATTTTGATAGTTTCAGGAGAAACTCGAGAATAAGGCGTGATTTGACGCCATGGATAGTCAAAGGGGTACACGAGTATCCGAGGCCACGTGGCACTCTGTGACTGACCAGAATTCAAGAATGAAGCATTGAGCAAGGCTTGGGAAGCCCAAAAGATCAAGTGCAAAGATGATCAAACGAAGAGAAAACCAAGGAATCAGCTAGTCTACATACCAGTATGGGTTTTTCCCCATACTGGTATCCAGCAATCAACAAAAGAAATCAGAAAGTCTAATGATTATGAGCTAAAGTGGAAAGAGAAAATAACAAAGGGTATTTGGGAGTCTACTTTTTAGCTTTTTCATTTTCAACTTTTTGACTTTTTGAATTATGATCAGAATGTGTTTTGCATTTAGGAGGAGTGTTTGAGAGAAACATGTAGAATGCATTTTGCAACAGTAGTATTGTTTGGGAGAATAATGATGAAAATGAGTAATGGATCGATTGTTTACCATTTTGCCCTTGTTTATTAATTAGAGTTAATTAAATAATCATTCAATTTTTAGACCTCACGTACGTTTTCATGCTGCTCACTTTATGGAATTATGTTTCCATCCTCTTTATATAGGGCAAGATGATTTCATAAAAACAGGTGGGTTGGAGGATGATTATTTACGTAGCCCTATTAATTATGGTATTGAAAATGTGTACGAATATTTTTTAAGTAAGTTTTTAAGAGTCATATTGGGAAAATTTTGTTAACGCGACCTGTCCAATTTTGATATATATGGTTTTTGAAAAATATTTTTGATCTTCCTTTTTTTTTTTTGTGATAATTGAAAGTCTTACGTACTTAATAAGAATTATGTAAATTGAAGTAACAGCCAAAAATAAAAAAGTTGGTCTAAAAAACACAATTATAAACGTTACATAAATTATAAAAACATACATAACCATTACACAAATAAAAAAATATTACACAATGACTGGAAAAAAACCAACAAAGCACTCAAATTGAAACATTACACAAAAATAAACATTCCAAATTTAAATAACAAAAAAGAAGAAGAAAATAACTGAGTAGAAAAGTTGGTCTTAGTAGTCTTCTTTTTCTCACAGGAATAAAGGTTGGTCTTCAGTAAGGCATGCGTATGGGAATAAAAGAGGATCCCAGAGGTGTAGACTGTAGAGGATAAGGGGAGGGGTAGAATGGGAGAGAGAAATTGAAGGGAAAAATCAAAATGAGAATGAGAAAATGAGCCTTAGACCTCTTTTCTACTTCTGGCCTGGATTGTTCGATTTGGAAAATGTGATCTCCCCCAAACACTCAAAAGGAGAAAGGGAGAATGGGAAAATGCAAAAAGTCGGTAGACAAACACCCTCTCTTTGAAAAAAAATTAGAATTTCAAAGCGGCCCTAACATTTTAGGACGAATGAAATAAAATAATAACAAATTGTTCGAAGGTCCATTGTAGGTTTTCCTAACATGTCTAGTCCACCTCAAATTTCCATAACACCTCTAATCCACTTTTTTGCATTTCCTAAGGTACAAGGTCCATTCTCTATTTTTAATAGACAAATATACCCCCACATTAATTTAATACATAATACACCATGCCAGAAAAGTTCACCGGTGGCGGAAATTTTTTGCCCGCGCCGGAAAAGTCTCCGGAAAATGGACTTCGCTGGAAAAGTCGCCGGCGTAGATAACCATATCTGGACTCACAAGATGTGGTTATCTAGACTCTGGATTCACAAGATGTGGTTATGTTGACTCATAAGATGTGGTTATTTGAACTCTGGATTCACAAGATGTGGTTATCTGGACTCACAAAATGTGTAATATATCTTTTTTTTTAAAGCCTACTTGGGTTCAGTTGTGGTTATCTTGACTCATAAGATGTTTTCAATTCACAAGATATAATTATTTGGATTTAAATCCTATTTGTGAATATTAATTTAGGGAGCGTGGATATTACTCTCCTAAAACATAAATACATGAGTTGAGGCTAAAGAAATTAAGAAAGCGCATAAGATGTGGTCATTTGGACTACATCATTTGTTAAAAAACCTATTTGGGATCAAATCTTCTTCCTCCACCCACATGTAAGACACAATTTATTTGAGGATGGAAAAATTCATTATATAGACGCAACCTTTAAGACTATTTAAAATATACAAAAAAAAAATACAATTAAGTAGGAGTATTTAAAAATCATGTCAAAATAGACGTAACCTTTAAGACTTTTTTCCTACTGACCTGTGAATTAAGAACAATCAGACCCTTTTCTCCCTCCCACATTTTCTCTCTCTTCAGTAATCTAATACTCCCTCCGTCCCATTTTCATAGTCCCACTTGGGGATTCCAACTTTATAAGGGGACACAATGATTACATCAAAAAGTGTTTCAATTTTCCACTTATGCCCTTTCAAAAGGTGATTTGATTGATGAAGTAGTAGTACTTTAATTCAAACAAAAGGGTAATAATGTAACTTTATTAATTTTCTATTGCTTATTTTGGAAAGTGGACTAACATTTTGGGACGTCCCAAAAAGGAATACTGGACTATGAAAATGGGACGGAGGGAGTAGCAAAAAGCAATTTTCACTTCCCTTCCTACTGTTCATCTTCCCCACTTGGCACCAACAGAAAAAGTGGCAGAGGCGTGAAGAAAGAGTAAACAGCACTCTCCGATCGACGATGCAACAGAATATCAAAGCTATCCGACCGGGAAGTCTTCATCGGTTGTCTGTTTTCTGTCAAACTCGACATCATAGGCGGCGTGATTTCATTTTTCCCTCCCACCATCACTTTCTCTCTCCACATTGTCCCTCTCTTCCTCACTCCGTCCATCAACGGGGACGGCAAAACCTCCATCGCCGCTCTCAAATCCTATAATTTATATCAGCATCGTGTACCAGTCCAAACCGGGTTTAATATCTCCCATCGAGTCAGCTAACCGGTCTAAAACTGCCGGCGGTGGAGTGGCAAAGGACGTCAGTAGGAATGGCGATGTCTTCTCCGGCATCGGATAAGGAGGGTGTAGGTTTAACGGCGACGAACTCAAAAAATGGTGGCCGGTGATTTAATCCCGGCGGTTGTAGCTGTCAATGTCAATGCGCCGGGGGTAGAAGTCCGGCCACCTGAGGTCGGTTGGTCCTCCGAGTTCGAGAGACCTAGAATTGACGGGAGTGGATTGAATGTACATATGTAACACAAAACATATTTGAGGGTATTATCGTATTTTGAAAAGGTAAGTGGACTGAATGTGTAAGGAAAATAGTAGGTGGACTAGAAGAGTTAGGAAATAACTATAATGAACCCTATAATAACTGGCCTAGAAAATAAAGACGTTAATTTTATTTATAGCATAATAATTTAATGACGTTAATTTTATTTATAGCATAATAATTTAATTTTATTTATTTAAACTGTCTTGTCAAGATGTGATCCGTATGATGGGTACGACTGCCGAGCTACCATGTCCGAAAGTGATGGCGGAGGAGAGAGGAGTACTGCAATAGCGATGGGCACCATTGTCCGGAATACTCCGGATGTCCGAATGTAATGCCTGAGTGAGCACTGAGCACTAGTTAATGGGCACCATTGTACCGTCTTTAAATCCAATTCCAAAAGGACCCCCATGACATTGACCTTACTATACCCAAAAGGACACCCAACTTGTCTCTATTCTTTGGAGAAATTATTTGGCACTGGCACGTATCGGCGGTAACGCCCCTTCACTTTTCAACTATACCTTATTTGGGCGAACCCCACAATATTTTGTCTACAAACTTGATTCTCATATTTTTTACGTGCAAATGATGCTTATTTCGAGCTTGAATGGACTTAGTGGTCTTTCTAAGGAAATGGTAGAGACCAGGAGAGAGAAACTCTATCCTTTAGTTTACTTGCTCTTAACTTTGGCATTAATCTTACCGGTTGCGATTGCTACTGTTGGAAGAGTATCTTTTGTGATGACCATTGTGAAGAATCGACTGCGGAACTGAATGAATGATAATCATGCAAAACTTTTGGGAGATGAAAATCCGTAGGGGTCAATTGTAAAAAGTTTTAAGAGGAAATCTATAATTTTATGCGCTTATGTTTAACATCTTTTAGCATGTCTTAAGTTCAAACTATAATATGCTTAATGACGAATGTTTAAACATTTTTTTTATTGTTATATTGGATTTTGATTTTGTTTTTCAATTATCCATGAAATGTGACCCCTCTAGATGGAATTTCTGGATCCGACACTGATTTCCACCATACGTTTGTGCAAAGGCTACACTTAATAGTAGAGCTCACACAAATACATAGTGGTGTTGGTGGCAATACTCCACCAAAAGCAATTGCTCCCTTTGTCCCAAATTGTTGATCCCTTTTCATTATTTGAGACTTCTTGAAAAATTATCTATATCTTATACGTAATACTTTTTATATCAAATATTAATCTTGTTTGATAGATCTCAATTAGTTTTATAAAATAAATTTTTTGAAATCATAAAAAATATTATTGATTGTGAAATATAGATAATTATTTGAGTGATCACACGACTGTCTAAAAGAAGCAAGCAATTTGGGACGGAGGGCGTAATATTTTATTCTTGAGCCCCACATCAAGTGTGCTGTGCAAAAGCAAATTTTTTGGATGGTCTTGGGGCACCGCATTGTGCTCCAAGATCATTCTCCACTACACATTCTTGTGGGGCTCACTATTAACTGTGTGAATCCCAAAAAATATATGATGAATAAAAGTACTGCGGTATGGCTGGTTGTTGCAAGAGCAACCCATTAATTACTCGTGCAAAAGAGGTTTGAACATCATTTGATGATGCTCAACACTAAATAATTTTTTATAAAAGTGTTTGGGCACTATGGCCGGTGCCGCAAGAGCCATCCAATAATTACTCGGTGAAAAGAGATTTGAACATCACTTGGCGGTGCTCAACCTTAAATGATTTTTTCGTTCCTTTGGTGTCAATCTGTTTACACCCAAAATTTGGCAAAGTAACTAAATAACCCAAGGCCTTGGTCCGTGATCAAAGTAACTAAATCAAGCCGTAAGGTCTAAAATGAAAAGGCTCTAGTGGGCTAACATGATCCAATCCAATAAATAACCTGGCCTGGGTACAATTTAGGCCAGAAATTAATTACTTAATTAATTTTTGAAAATAATTGGTGAAGCCTAAATGGATAAAGATAAGGCTTGATCCGTAGAAAAGAGGAAGGGATTGTTACAAAGCTTCGCCACGCGAAAAGATAAGAATTGGCAGAGATGAGGCCTCTTTTGCCGTTGAGCCTCCACAACTTAAAGGGATAACGTTGGCGGATCAAAGAGGCCTGATCAAGTTAAACTGTCTGGCCATGAATTCGTACAGTTTGGAGGGAATAGCTGCAAAGTCTGAATTGAATTTCAAAAGGAGGTTAACGGATAAAAATGGAGTTTTATCCTTAGATCAAACAACAAACAAAGTGGTGGGAAGATTCCAAAATAATAACAAAAGATTAGGAATCCATGGCCTAAAAATTCAGAGGCCGAAGAAGGATTAAGGGTTCTTCAACCACAAAGCTCACGCTCACAACCACTATACTCAGAGTTTTATCCTTCTATTCTCGTGGATTTTTCATTGTTTTGTTCTTTTTCATTTCAAAAACGTTTGCTTAGCTCAGACTAGCACTCGTCCATTTCTACATTCCGTTGTATTCCAGCCTTTATTAGCTTTGATTAATATAGTTTGGTTTTTAATTTATCTCGTTTTCATCCATTTTCCAAACCGTTTGGGAAATTATAAGTCCTTTTCATTAAGGCACGACGAACTTGTGTGGTTCTACCCTTTGGATCACACCAATCGCTTAAGGTACGAAGTCAGGAGAAGGCACGAGACCTATCTCAACAATTGGACTGCAATCTAGTCCTGACACGCCCGCATTAAATCGCTCAGGTCTTGACGTTCACGTTTAGGCCTTCGCGGTTTCCTTTATTTTTCAACCACAGACAAACACAATCAAATTTTACTATTTCCGAGCCAATAGAAAAGGGCATAACCAAAACAATACTAACTTGAAAAGGTGTAAACCTGTTAGAAATTTCTGTAATAAAGTGTGGTTATGCAAGTGCCACGAAAAGAGTTGTTGGGTTTTAATGCCATGAATAAGACCAGTTAGGAGTAAGAGAGGATCATAAGCTCGTGATTATTCAACATCCTATACAACTACTGTTTTTGTCTGAACAACATTGGGTAAGTTTTGTTTTGTTTTTTTTCGAAGAAAGAATTTCATAGATACTAAGAGGATAAGACTTAGGGCACCTCGGAACTCGGAAGTGTGAATATTTACATCCCCAAAAAAGAAACATTCGAAATAGTAGAAGTCATAGAACATCCACACAAAATTTACGATAATTTGGGAGTCCTAACGCCTTGCCTGGTTGAACTTCGTGAATGAAATGAAGACTCGCTTGAGCTCCCTAACCATTCTGCACAAACAACACCTGCCGTTAGTGTCTAACTAAAAGGGCACTCTGACGGTTAAGTGACAGGTTGCTTGAGAAGGAAAAAGTACAGAGTGTGATTGGGAGGAGAGTTGTGTGTACTCCTTAGGGTTTATCCCTATACTTTTTGTAGAACGTATTGGCTTGCCGTCAAAGTCAGCCCGCGATTGGTATGCATGATAACCGCTCCAGATGAAGTCAGATACGATGCATTGAATAAGATGATTAAGAGGCACGTGCATGAGTGGCCTTCCGTGAATCACACGGGTTTAACCAGCTGGGTTCGAGCCCAGCATAGCCGAAAAGATCAGTTCGAACGTAGACAAAACGGACAATGAGGAATGTTCGGGCACCTCGAAGTAGGATGGCCTGGGTCGATTGTTCGGCCAATCCTGACCGTTCGGCCCAGCCCAACAGAACGTCTACTCTGGTTTGTTGTTGATTCGGTATACGTGGGTCGTGTTAACCGAGCCCATGGACTGTACTCGTTCTGTCCACTACAGTGTCCATTTTCAATAAGATTGTGCCGGATTATATAATTACTGATGTCCAATCAATCTCTTATTTAATCCTTTGCGATCAACTTGTGTAATTTGAATAGCTTGGATCATGAAGGTATAGCCCTGCACATGATACAGTCAAAATTGGATTCATGCAAAAGAAGAAGTCCTAAACAAAAGTCAATGGGCAGACAGCTAATGCAACCCAAAAAGGTTAATAAAGGTAAGATACAGGAATGTAAACCCAATGGGCAGAAGGAAAGTAGGAATCTTCCAAGAATCAACATCCAAATCACATATCTAGATGGATGATAACCTAGAATCAAGAGCAAATGTGCCTACATAGAAGGAATAGGTGATGAGCCCAAAAACTTTAATTACTTCCTACCAATTACAGGCTGTCATTGGAATTACACCCCCAAAATGTCTGCTTTGGAAAGAAAGAAAACTACTCTAAAAGTAGTGGCGGATGGGAGATGAGGGGTCTTGGGTGGTCGAGCCGGTGTACCCAAATCCTATTAATTTTGTACTTCGTTTTATGAGATAATAAAATTTCTTTTGATGATAAAAAAAAAAGTAGTGGCGGATGTGAGATTATAAATTTGACCTGTCTTGCGGAGACCACTCTTCAATAATTTTACACAAAAACACAAAAGTATAAAATAGGAGGATAATTTGGAGGAGTGCAGGGGTCAAATACGCCCGTGTCCGCCCCTGTGAAAACCCATGAATCAATGCGAAAAAGAATAAAAGGGCATGAGAAAAAAGAGTCTATAAGCACTTTCTACAACTAGTCTTTATTAAAGCACTTGCATGATTGCATAAATGTGGATTCAAGACTATGGCCCATTTCCCATGGAAAAATTATTCTATGGTGTTGCGGCACACTCACGTGGTGCCCCAATATCTTTTTCACCACACATTTCCGTGGAGTCCCATGTGTAAATGCGTGCAGGCCCGATCCTGAGATTTGCGGGGCCCGAAGCACAAAATCAATTTGGGGCCCTTCATATGTAAAGAAACATTACAAGTTCAAAAGATACAAATCGTCTCAAACAAAAAACTTACAAGAATTTGAATGTCGAAGTCACAAAAAGTACTCAACATTACATTTACTAATAAGTATCACTTGAACCTCGCTCTTCTTGCATTTTTAGAAGCAAACAAATCAATCAAACTAAATCTAAATTTGCTGCAAAATCATTTTCAATGGATAACATTGCTAATTAAGTTACCCTATTTAAATTTTATTTGGCTTAAAAGACTCCTAGTCCATTATACCAACCCATAATATGAGGGCCCCCCTTTTTGGGCTGTTTATGGGGGGCCCGAAGCCACCGCTTGGTTGGCTTGGTGCCAGGGCCGCCCCTGAATGCGTGGTTGAAAAGGATGTTGGAACATCATGTGGCGATACCCCAAGATCATGGAATAATTACTCATTCGGTCCTTCCCATGATGTTTTGTGTTTTCTGCTCTTCTGGCAGAGTTCAAATAGTCAAATAGCTAGGACAAGTGAACCACTTGTGTGTCCCAACGCTTTTGGATTCAAGCTGCCAATAGTTAGCAGCTCTCTGTTTGCATTCATGGTGGACAAAAATTCCTGTCAATCATCTTTGCTTTCTTATTATCCGTGAACCCGGTTTCTCTGCAGTATGGGTTTGGACTGACAACCAATGGTTAAGATTTGTGAAAAATTCTTACCGGAAAGATACTTATCTTTGATTCTGGCAACAAATCTGGACCAATTAAAACACTTTTGAACTACTGCAATTGCACAAAGTGACTGCAGAGACTGTTGTTCTAGCAAGCCATATCATAATGACAGTCGAGGTTGACATGAAAAAAGAAACAAGTGAAATAGTCCTAATCGAATTGCTTATACTCCAGGTGAGAACAGAAAATGAATTCAGAAGTATCAGAGAGTTAACCCAAATACTATTGATCAAAAACAGACTTGCCTTCAGCTTGCAGCCCAAAAATGCTAAGTACCCATAAAAGTATTGTACTGAACAGGCCCGGCCAAGGGCGGACTCACATGGAGACAGCCCCTATATATTTTGACTGTATAAATAACCCCAAATAGAAATATACCATTCGTATATAAATTGAAAATAATTAGATTTTTCTCATTTCATGCATCAATTCTTTTTCCATAACGTGTTTGATTTACAATTTTCAATTTATAAATTACAGAGGATAATATGACAAACAAGTTCGGATATCAATAATAGATATCAATATACTATCACGGATATCGATACACTTTTGTCGGATATCAGTACATTTTCTGCATATTATCCTCCACCCTAAGGGTTGATGCTAACATTTTCCTATTATGAAATAAATTTTCTCGACATGGTCAATTGAGTGCTCCCACTACATCAAATTTTTGGGTTCACCAGAGGGCTCGGCCCTGCGATTTTTGTAGCCCTAAGCGAGTTTTAACAATGGGCCTTTTTCCGTTAGGGAGTCCTTATTAGATCATCCTCCTATATATATGAAGAGCTTCCTATCCACACCCTAAAATGCGGACCTAACGTCCACACCCCACTTTCCCGATCAAATTTTCATTATACCAACCGTCCAATGTGTTTAAAATGTGTTTTTAAGGGTCCCCGTGAGAAATCAGCAAAAAAAAAATACCAAGAAAGGCTTGATCCGAGCAGTTTTTCATAAAAATTGAATATATGTATTTTTATGAAAAACTGCTCGGATCAAGCCCTTCCCGGTATTTTTTTTAACGAATTCTCGCGTTGGACCTTAAACACATGTTTTGAACACATTGACCTTAATTACTAGTTTTTCTCCAATTTCTAAACTCAAATTTGGGTTGCTTTACTACTGCTCGAACCTTTCCACTTCTTTACCTTTCCCCTTTGTTTCTTCCCAGTTTCAGAGACCCCAAAATTTTCTAGTATTTGCCTTTGCCTCATTTTTTTTTTCTGTCTCTCTATACCAGCAACTAAACAAATTTGAGGAATTTTTTTAAATTTTCCCTTCTTTTCCACCTCCATCCCCAAGTTCCCAAATTAAGTTGAAGAAAAAGTAAAATATCGCATGTATTTTACATATTTTGTAGCAGTATATAACGTAAAATGAAAACAATAGACGCATCTTATAAGGAAGAGGGTGGGGCTGGGGCCTTGCTCCGCCCCATGTGTACTTGGGATAGAAACTACAATGTGAACAAATCCTCATCAAAGAGAAGGTTACTATTTACACGTGAAGATATGTCAACTTGAGCAGCTTAATCTATTTACTCATTATTCAGCATTGACTGCATGAGTTGAGTGTTGAACAGCTGGAACACCTTGATGTCATGTAGGAGTATCTAATATAGAGACCGAAATAACAACAAATCCAATGGACCGTGATGAAGAACCTGGTATAGTCAAATTGAACAACAGCTAAACAAATCGTTGTGTTACCGAAAAAATTCTTAGATGGGGCGTGGCATGAGTAAACACATACAGGTAACAACAAGCATATGATCTTTTACTATAAATTTGGAAGGATAAATGGTATTCCCATACCGAATTTTGGTACCTTCTTGGTGAGTTGCTGTTCGCAAATGGAGTCGTTTGCCAATGACTTTCATTCACTATTCAGAGAGTCAGAAAGCAGTCTCTTTGCAACATTCTCATCATGCTCATCAAAATCTAGTCTTTCCTCTCCTTCAAATTCCCTTGCAATCACACCTGTTTCCTTTCTCTGCATCTCCGACTCTACTAAAGCATTCATTCTTGCTCGCTCTCTGTCTCTTGGATAAGTACTGTAGAGCAAGGAATAGATGAGGCAACATATCACATAAGGAATGCCAATTGCTGAGTAAAGTGCCTTGGAAAGAGGAGCGGCATTTTCTCTATCTGTTTCAATTTCTTCAGAGTCTGTTGAGCCTTTTTGGACTGGTTTGTAACCAAAAACACGCTGGGCTAGAACCCAACTAAGGGGGGAGCGAATGAAGATAATATCGACTCGAAAGACTGATCCAATGCATAGATAGTTGTTCGACATCTCTCAGGAACTATCTCTGCAAATATTGGACTGGATAAATGTCAATAATGAATCATTAATTGAAGGTTAATAATACCTTCAATATACCCTATGGCTAATCAAATCCAAGATTCGTCATTTCAACTCTAGAGCTACAATATACCACATGGCGTTTTAAAGTTTGATGCAAGCTTGCTTTTACGCATGCAGAGACCGAAGCCACAAATTTGAACTCTTTCAAGGCTAGCTTCCATAAAGGAACATTAGATAATGAAGAAATTTGGCAAAATAAATAAATGAATACTCAGGAGTAGAATGTGAATAAATTATTGTTAGTTTCTGATCCACTGAAAAGTTCAAATTACCATACACCAACAAGGGTTGCAACTATACGAAACAAGCCATGACTATACTAATATCAGCTCACATAAAAATTACAAACAATCCATTATGTTTGCTCAGGCTAAACCATGTAGATGATTTTTTGGGGAAAATGTTACTGCTAGAGTTCAAATTCAATCCCTTATATAAAGTACAGAAACTGATAATGTCGGTAACAAGACCAGGCAATAGCCAATTCTACCTGAATCCAACGAAATTTGCAAATAGCAGCACACTAGATTTCAACGATGATTTTAAACCATAGTAATCGGCTTATAGCCCATCTGGTTGTACCCCTTGCCTTGCAAGGGGAGGTCTGGGTTCGAGTCTATGGAGAGACATCGAACCCCCTTTGGTCATTTAACCCACAAACTAACTTTCCCATTAACCTCCGCTGATGTATATCATGTTAGGAAAAACCAATGCCCAGAACACAACACACACCTCAAGCAAACAAAGAGAGACAATATTTTTACGTGGTTCGGCAAATCACCTACTCCACGGGCAGCGGATTTCACTATAATGGAGGAGATTATAAATCACTCACCCAAACCCCAAGTGTAACCCAACCCCTCTCAATTGTTACTCAATGTGATGGGTTTACAATATCAGAATACAAAGGTATTTATAGGGGAAAAGAGCTGGTCCAAATCAAAGGAAGAGAATTCTCTCTTAGATTGATCTTCATTTATGGGAGAGATATCCATAGAGCTCTTTTGTCAAACAAGTGTGCTGAAGGAGATTTGAAGCCAATCTTCAGAAGATTTCTCCTCTGACTAAATCTCTCCCTTGTGAAACATGTGACTGATGTGAGGAAATACTTCAACATATCGTATGACCAAAAAAAAAGATCAGAACATTGGATACCAGACAAGGCATTTGAAATAGGGGTTTACAAATTCCAAACACGAGAAGTTGAAACTACAGGAAAGTATTCTTCTTCAGTTAGTTGTTTTATAATCAATAAGAACAAAGGGTTAGTGTTCTCAGCTTCTCCCAAGCTCCAAATATTAGACGGATTTTAAAAGCATCATATACGTATTCCTTTTAGTCCACAAACATGGAAACTTGAGACGTAAATAATACAGACTATCCATATCCAATTTAAATGTTAATTTCAAACTTTTACATTTAACATTCCTTATTGGATGAGACAAAATATTGACTACCAATTAGTCCGAAAAAAGCAAGGAAAGATATATAGTCCGAAAATCCAAATCCAATACATTTACTACCAATTAGTCTCTTGACTTTATCACCAGGTTTCCTATGAAAAAAATCTCAAAAAGAAAAATGTTTAATACCAAGTTTCCTATGAAAAAAATTTAAAAAAGGAAGTTCCCTCCCTCCAATTTTGTCTTCTCCCATCAGTAAATGAGAACTGATCCTCTCCCCTTTAGCAGGAGTAAGAATAGATTGTGTACTAAACTACTAATCTTCTTCATCAAACTAATTTTCTTTACTTGAATGTTCAACAGCTACGGTAAGAACATGTATTTCTCTTTGCTTTTTCTTTCTGTACGTCTCTCTCGCTCTGTTTGCGTGCATCTCTCGCATTTACTCAGTACATTTAGATTGTGATCTTTTAAGAGATTGTAGTAGTTTACGTAAAAGTTTGGGAACTTTTATGATGTCTGTGAAGAATTTGCCGTGAATATGTAGGATAACCATGGGTTCACTAATTTTCGTTTGAACTACTTTATTCGTTTAATTAACCATTTGTTGTTTGTTTGTTTTATAATTATTTCCATGTATCAATTGAGTTTTAATTAGTCTTCTACATCTATTACTTAGTTTGCACGTACCATTCTACCACTGACGCCGTTGCTTCCAAGAATTTCAAGTTAGTTGGTTTTAACGCCGCTGCTTCTGATTCTATTCTTCTTCGCTTGTAAGTGTCATTGGTGGCGATGTTTTTATACACATATATTTGTGTCCTGTTTATAAGATGAATAATGAGAATGTTAATCCTAATATTGTCCGACGCAACCGAAAGCGGCCATTATCTATACTAGAGGCCGGGCACACGCAATGCGTGTGCAAGTCGGACTTTGACAAAAAAGAAAAGGAACAAAAGTAATCTGGCTTATCATTTGATCGTGTGTGCATTGTATTTCTTTTTTTTTCTCCTAGAAATAAGCTTTCTTTTAGATATTTAAGCAATATATTATGACAAATTGCACATAATCAAATAATACCATGCTAACGCCGACGTCGCCGACGCTTTTTCGACTATCTAATACAGTACATAAGAAATCTTCTATCAAATTTTGTAAATCAATTGTGCACCATAACGGAGAACGGTCATTTTGAACAGTAAAAGCCTATCTTTATTACCTGCATAGATTGTGAAGTCGATGTTGTGAGTTCCACAAAAAATACAGTATTAGAGAAATGTGTACTCATGCAATTATATAAACAGTTCTTTTGTAATGCGAAAACAAAGGCGCACTATGATCAACAAACAATTACGTGATTTTTCGTTTGTGTTTCATCCATTGTAGTTTTCTCATCTTTAAAATTGTCACAAAGCGTAAATACTATTTTTTCTATTTCGCATTCCTGTATATGACAATATATGAATCGATTTCGTAAGAATCTCCCGCAAAAACATGCATATCATAATATAGGTGCACAAAATTTTTTGTTGCTTTTTCTAGAATTAAACTAACATTAAAAAGCGGATAAAAAATGTGCAATGACATCAACAGTTCTTCAACACTAAATGAGGTGTTAACAGTTGACACAACTTGGTGTCATGGTGAACGTGGGGTATAACTACCGCGTCTTTTTCTCCCTCCTCCTACACACACTCCCTGTCCCCCACGTTCCCCCTTTTCTTTCTCTCAAGAGGCCGGGGCACACGCTATGCGTATGCAAGTCGAATTTTGATAAAACTATGCACAATAGCATCTAGCTTATTGTTTGAAGTTTTGTGGCACATATACAACAAAAATAGTACCTAAATATCATATCAAACAAATAATTTAACCATGTCAATTCACTGTCAATAAGAGATTTTATCTAATTTCGAATACGTGCCGTTTACGAAGTCTTCTATATCTTACAATTTGTAAAGACACATTCCGAATACGTGTCATCTATAAAATCGTCTATATCTTACCATCTATAAAGTTTTACACAACTTTGTGTTGCACGTAAAAATCTTAATAAACTGAAAAATGTAGAAGATTTTTCGAGATGTCCCAAATAGCATAAGTAGACAAATAAATTGGAACGGGGAGAATAACTAATTTATCTAGAAGATTTTAACAATCAGTATTCACTCAAAAATTGAAACTTACCCGACTTCATTGTGCAATTATGGATTCTTGTCATGCCTCCACACCGATACCAAACGTTATCAGTTTCCATAAACGCCGCATGAAACATAATATACATCTTCAACAAAGTTCCTTCAGTGGACCTCCTAAAATTGGTTTTCGTGATAGAAAGAAAAATTGATTCAGTTTTGACATGGGGGGACTTTCAAACAAAAAGGACGTGGAGCGTTTATGTTTTTTTTCCTTGGTGCAAGCAGTTATTTTTTCCCCTTCTTTATCCCGCCGATCAATTAAGTTAATAGGAGAATTAAGATTAAAAAGATCGTGAGAACTTATTTTTCGAGGGGTAATAATGGAAAATACTTTTGTGACAGGCTTCAAA
Organism: Gaultheria prostrata; assembly: GCA_036023075.1. Taxonomy (NCBI): domain Eukaryota; kingdom Viridiplantae; phylum Streptophyta; class Magnoliopsida; order Ericales; family Ericaceae; genus Gaultheria; species Gaultheria prostrata. The sequence goes on from JAXBDA010003651.1 coordinate 16,434, forward strand.
ATTGGGTTACGCCAAACTGGTGCTCTCCCTTTATATATTAGAATAGATGTCACACGGATACTGAAACATCCAAACAAGCACGCTGGGTCAGATTAGGGGTCCTACGCAACAAAAAGCTTATTCGTGAAGGTACTAATAGCTACTCTTCTTTGTCATGTGGTATTTTTTTAAAGTATTGATAATGTCAAAGCGATCAACGTGCATGCTCAAGTTCAAGGTAGGGAGCGTATAATGATTTGGCATGATTTTAATAGATACTTAATTGATCAAGTATCTATAGAAGTACCCTATCATCCTATGAAAAATGACTCACCAATGGTACATACCTTTTTTGGAGGTAATTGTATGGATGCTGAATTGAACGGTGTTTATCGGGAACATGAACATGAACCTACATAATTAACCAAGTTAAGTAAGATAGATATCACAAATGTCCTAACAATGCACTTAATCAAGTATCCGAAGTATTTTCCGCCGAAGAGAGAGGATTGGGAAAGCCCTTTTTTTTTTTGAATCAAAGCATCCAAATTTAAAGAATGGGAAAAGATGAAGAATTGGTAAAGGTAAAAAATTGTTAAAACATACCCAATACTTTGCCAACACTATGTTGCAGCCTTGATGAGTGTGGAGTACTTTAAAGTACTTCTTGCCAAATCTCATCTTTACTCCATCTCCCAATCTTTATTTTTTCTATGAAATTGAGTAGGGGTAATGACGAAATGGGTGCAGTTAGTAGCAGTTTATTTTTATTAAGAAATAGAGTATGAAAGAGATTTACGTTGGTTGATTTTTAAAGGAAACAAAGAAAGTGGGGATGTGGGTTTGTGGGTGTGGAGTTATGCCGAGGAGTGAATTTAGGAAGTGGGACGTGGTATTTTGTGGGTAAAAAGAAAAACTGAAAATTCTAGGAAATTAGGATTGGGAGTTTGGAGCCTTTTTAAGGCAAAACACATTGCTATATGGTATTAACTAGGGTTGAGCCCGTGTTATGCACAATCGAGATTAACATGCACGTTTAATGCACGGGAATGAAAAAAAACTAACGTCAATTTTTATCCCGTGTATTGAACAGACACAACGGTAGTTCAAAATCAAATGAATGTGCACGATGACGGCGAAGCTTTAGATCCACCACCCGTCGTCTTCATACAGCGATGACTTTAGATCGACGATGGTGAAGATTCGACTCTCTCTATGTTATCAGTCGGCGGCCCCCCAGAATTTTGTGCAAGAGACAATTAAGATATCAGAAAATCACATTTAGAAAAAGGGAACGTTTGAAGCCTTAAATTGCCTTTTCATGTTGATCAAGTCCACTTTTAGCAGTGGGTTAACGGTATTCTAATATTATTTTATTTTTATGCAGAATCCCTCCAAAAAAAATATTTCCTATTGGAACATCATATTATATATTGTGGAATAAATTCCTGTGTATATCATGGGTTCATGCTACTCTCCACGTACTTGAATTTCAGCAAAAAGTAAACGTTCAACTCATAATATTGCCAAGGTCCTTGAATTTCATTATTTTGAGAAATTTCAAATTCTTTTTGGGCAGTAAGATAAAATAGCTCAACTATCTTTTATATTCTTATTCCTTTCAATAATATGTATAACACAACTTATAGGAATTCGATTTGGCGGCTTTGGTTCATAAGAATATGCTGAGGAAAAAAAGAGAGGAAGTGTACTTAATTCATATACATTTTTCGAACCCAGGGAGCAAAGCTCGCTAGTGAGCATCCGAATCGTCAATTTCGGCAATCAATGGTTCAGATGTGTTTGTAGATGAATTTGAACCATCGATTGAGGAGATCAACGGACAAGATTGCTCACTACAGGCCCCCGGATCCACATCTTTTATGTTGCATGCATCAATTGATCCAAAGTTTAGCACACTTCGTTTGAGTGAGAATTTTTTCAATTATGTGGACAAAGCAATAGGTATTGTCTATCTCAATCCATAATATCGTTCTCCTTTTACTAATTCCAAAAGTAACAACAAAAAGGGATTGGTCGTAGTTAGAGGATTTAAGTACTCGAAGGTGCTACTATTGGAAGATATTCTTATGGTATTGATTTAAAGTTTTTGGATTGAATTTTTTAGGATTATGAATTACTGTCAATTACTTTGTTTTTTTAAATTACATATATTTATGTAATTAAATTAGGATTAAGTTCATCACACTAAGTTATTTAATTGAATTATCAATTTAATCTCCCCGTGCATAGCACGGGTTTTATGCTAATTAAATATTATACATGCATAGCTTTAAGTGCCATAATTTTGGTGGACAGCTGTGCTTATAATCTACCTACATATGCATGCACATTCCCCATTATAATTATAAATAGGAGAATTTCCAGCCCAATGGCTTTGGCATTTCTATGGACTCTTTTTATTATTGCTGGTTCATTCGGTGGTCTTTTCGGTGGAATGATGGGGGATATCCTCGGGCAACGCTATCCAAATTCTGGGAGGATAATTTTGTCCCAGATAAGCTCTGGTTCGGCTATCCCTTTAGCTGCAATACTGCTGCTAGTATTGCCTGATGATCCTTCCACAGGATTCGCGCATGGGTTTGTCTTGTTTAGTATGGGATTAGTCATCACATGGAATGCTGCAGCTACCAACAAGTATGTCTCTTCAAACTCAGTTATATTCTGCCCTTGTTTTTGTGGACCGAATAAGGAAATATGAGGTCCCGGAAATACTCCTTCCATGTGATATTGTTAATGTGGATTTATAGGAAAAACAACTGTGGAACTAGATCATCTCTTTATTTGTCTTTTGCACCTCAACTTATCTTAAAATTAATTTCAACAAAGAAATAGATACAAAATTGCTAATCTAAAGACATACATGGCCGTATGATTTTAATTAAGTTGATGCTTGAATCCCTGTGATTGTCAAAGGTGTCTATTTTTCTTAGAAGCACTAATAAGATGAGAATCTGGGTCCTTTATTGACTGCAAACTTGAATGGAAAAATTTGGGGTGCAACATGAGGACTACCCTCTTCCTTCTTTTAACATGGAGCTTCACTTTTGACTCACTAAACAAATTCCAACTTTATGAATGCAAAATATCCTTGGATTTGTAGAGGGTAAGTGAAAAACCAACAGAAATGGAAAAAAAAGTATGTGTCTTTGAACCATGTTCCTGGTATATAGGCATGCATGCAGTCAATCTGCCATGATCGCAGATTATTCCGGGCCTAAAGTATGCTACATAGATTGGTTAATCAATATGATGCGTGGAACAAGAATGGGAATGTCGTAAGAAGAAAAATCCAACTATTAGACAGAATAGCCCTGATGGCATACAAAGGACTCGAGCTGTTCTTAGAGTTTTCTTTCCCTTTCCCACTTGGGTAGAAATTTTAAAAACTGTTTGATCTTTGTTCTTGGAAAAGAAAAACCTGAGGAAATAAGACAACGTTTTTGGAACAACAGTTTCATTGTATGGAAGTAAAAGGTCTGCTATTCCACTGATCTCGTTCGGTAATCCAAGGTTTTGTTATTTATGGTGTGGTACCAAGGTTGAAAGCTATTGTGCCACTGCTTGGAAAAAAGTTTGTTTGGCCTGAAGTGAAGTGGTTGTGCTTTGGTTAACTTCATGCCAATTTCAGTTGTCTTCTGATTATCTAAGCAATTGAAGCTGAAACTTAGCAGAATTACATTGTTTTCCGAAAAAACAAAAAAACATGACTGTTAGTTTCTGTGGGAAATTTTTTCCTCGGTAATACTTGTCTAAAAGATGATACTACTCTCTCTGTCCCGAGAAGAATTTGGGTGCCGAGTGGGTATGGCACACGTGGTGCCGGGCGCAACTCTCAGCTGTCCAAAAGTGTTTTGGAAGGCCCAGATTTTAAAGATAGAAAGAGGAGCGAGAAATAGGGGAGACAAAAGGGAAGGGTTGAGAGAGAGAGAGAGAGAGAGAGAGAGAGAGAGAGAGGGAGGGAGAAATCCGGGTCATCCAAAATACTTTTGGATGGCGAGATGCGCGCTCGCACTACTTGTGCCATACCCGCCTCGCCCGGCACCCAAATTCTTCTCTTCTGTCCCTTAATGCTGATCCTTTATTCTATCTTAGGATGTCCCAAAGTATCAATTCTCTCTTAAAAGTGAAGGAAAAAGGTTTTTGGCTTTTCAAATCTAACTTCATAAAGTATCAAAAGCAATTCTATAAGTTCAAATTTAGGGGGGCAACATTGGAAATCCAATCAAGCTTTATAAGGGAACATGCATTAATGATAGTACATTTTACGAAGAGGAACCCACATAAAGAGACGGAGGTTGTTGCATCTGCAAATTTAACTGCATGCCACATTTATATGATATATGCTAGAGTTTACATGGACAATCTATTACAACTCATTATTCCATGATTTATTTATGTTCAAGATGAAATTAGCATACAGCAGATTTCACTGCATAAATTATTTGCTATGTTATATTACAAATGTTTGAACATTTTGTGAAACCATTCATTATTGACATGTATACAATCCAATATTTGGAGAGAGAGAGAGTTCCCACAAGATCTCGAACAAGTATTTATGCTTTGAACCGGTCTTTTGGGACCATACTAGCTTCATTTGCTCCCCCAGTTGTTGGGGTACTGGCTCAGCATGTTTTTGGTTACAAACCAATTCAAAAAGGATCAACAGGTTCAAAAGAAATTGAAACAGACAGAGAGAACGCTGCATCATTAGCCAAGGTACTTTACTCAACAATTGGGATTCCTTTTACGATATGTTACTTCATCTACTCTTTCCTTTACTATACCTATCCAAGAGATAGGGATCGCGCAAGAATGCATACCTTAATAGAGTCAGAGATGCAACGGATAGAGGATTTTCCTTCCATGGAAAAATATTCTCAACTTCATGTTTTGGGATCCGGTTTGCTAGGGGAAAACGAAAGAAGTGTGATTGAAATGGATTATGGAGGAGAGGAAAGCCTTGATTTTGATGAGAACGACGAGAAGAGATTGATTCCCCATGAACTACCGGATTCTAGTAAGTAATGTTTTGAAAGCCGGAAAGCCGGTTCGCATAAGTGGTACTACCACCTTACAATTCCACTTATCAATGACAGTGTCCTGCATAGTTTCTCCAAATTTGATACAAAGGTTGATAACCCAATGTTTTTTTTTTTGCATCTTTTTACCTTTTATTTACTCACGATCTGTCATTAAATTAATTTATGAAGAGTTGATTTTTTTTTTTCTTGTGTAGACCCATATTCAACAATATAATTTTAACACCACAGTCTATTACGTTTCTTAGTAGTCTTGTGTCAATGTGATGTGGAAATTTGAAAACATTTTGTGACATTGATCAAACATGCTATGATGCCTCGACGGGAAAAAAGAAAGAAAGAAAGAGAAGAATACACGATCCGAAAACCTCTCATTTCATTCAAACGATTTTGGATGAAACGAGGGGTTTTGGGATCGACCATTTACATATGTCGGATTGAGCTGATTTCTTGTGGGGCCACTCAAAAAATTATTCTTAGATGATGGAACGGTTCGGATCATTTGTGTGAGACCCACAAATGAGTCCTTGGTCCCATCTGTGCATTAGGCATCTGTACCAATAGTGGGGCTCGATCGATTGAAACTTGTTCATATGAGATATAAAAGACTCCCATCAATATTATCTACTGCCTATTTAAAGACGAAGAGCATGCTGTAGGAATACACATCTGCAGAACCGTCGTTCTTTTTGTAGCAATGTCAGATAATTTTGTATTTACTTTAGCTTTTTTGACATTTTTTGGACTTATTAATATTACTAGATCTTCCACATGGAGTTAGTAGATTGAAGTTCAGCTCTAATTCCAGCCTCTTTTTTTTTCTTCTTTTTTTTTTTAACGGCAAAGAATGTAATTCCAACGTGGAGGCCAAAATATGGGCAATCTATTGGGGATTGATAATCATTTTGGAGAAAGCAATGAGCCATTTCAGATTGAAACGGACTCCCAACAAGCAGCGAACCTAATTTGAGATGGAGCAATTTCAAATTTACCCACAACAAGCTGTGAATGAGGATGCAACTTAGTATTCCTTTTGTCTCACATAAATAGCACCATTGAGCACATCTGCAGACAAGCCAACCAAAGTGTGGATCACTTGGCCAAACTCGGAGCCGAACAGGATGAAGACTTATAGTCGGGAGTTTGGAATCCCCCCTCAGTTTGCCACTTTGTTCTTGAGGACGCCATGGGGTGGGTTTGGTTTAGGGACTACTTTAACATAACTGTTTTCTAATTTCGTTGCTGTTGTTTTTATGTCGCCCGTTTGGTAGTGTTGGTGATATTACAATAATAAACACCAAAAATTAAAATTACAATGGACAAATTAACAGGCCGAGGCATGAAAATCTCGCTCTCTTTAAGGAGATTCAATTGCCTTGTATTACTGGAAAATAGTTATGTTAAAATAGTCCGTAAACCAAACCCACCCCATGGCATCCTCAAGAACAAAGTGGCAAACTGAGGGGGGATTCCACACTCCCGACTATAAGTCTTCATCCTGTTCGGCTCCGAGTTTGGCCAAGTGATCCGCATTTTGGTTGGCTTGTCTGTAGATGTGCTCAATGGTGCTATTTGTGTGAGACAAAAGGAATACTAAGTTGCATCATCATTCACAGCTCGCTGTGGGTAAATTTGTGGCTGCTCCATCCCGAATTAGGTTCACTGCTTGTTGGGAGTCCGTTTCAATCTGAAATGGCTCATTGCTTTCTCCAAAATGATTATCAGTCCCCAGTAGATTGCCCATATTTTGGCCTCCACGTTGGAATTACATTCTTTACCATTCAAAAAAAAAAAAAAAAAGAGGCTGGAATTATACCTGAACTTCAATCTATTGACTCCATGTGGAAGATCAAGTCATAGTAATATTAGTAAGTCAAAAAAATGTCAAAAAAACTAAAGTAAATATAGAATAATCTGACATTGCTGTAAAAAGAGTGGACCGCAGACGCATGATCTTCGTCTTTAAATAGGCAGTGGATAATATTGATGGGAGTCTTATATAAACAAGTTTCAATCAGATCGAGCCCCACTATTGGTACAAATGCTTAATGTACGGATGGGACCGGGGACCCATTTGTGGGTCTCATACAAATGATCCGAGCCATTCAATTATCTTAAAATAATTTTTTGAGTGGCCTTACGAGAAATCAGCTCAATCCGATATACGTAAGTGGTCGATCCCAAAACCCCTCATTTCATCCAAAATCGTTTGAATGAAACGAGAGGTTTTCGGATCATGTATTCTTCTCTTTCTTTCTTTCTTTCTTTTTTTCCGTCGAGGCATCATAGCATGTTTGATCAATGTCACAAGATGTTTCCATTTTCACATCACATTGACACGAGACTAATAAGTAACGTAATAGACCATGGTGTTAAAATTATATTGTTGCATATGGGTCTACACAAGGGGGAAAAAAAACAACTCTTCACAAATTAATTTAATGACAGATCGTGAGTAAATAAAAGGTAACAAGATGCAAACAACCTTTAGTTATCAACCTTTGTATCAAATTTGGAGAAACTATGCAGGACACTGTCATTGATAAGTGGAATTGTAAAGTGGTAGTACCACTTATGCAAACCGGCTTTCCGGCTTTCAAAACATTACTTGCTAGAATCCGGTAGTTCATGGGGAATCAATCTCTTCTCGTCGTTCTCAGCAAAATCAAGGCTTTCCTCCCCTCCATAATCCATTTCAATCACACTTCTTTCGTTTTCCCCTAACAAATCAGATCCCAAAACATGCAGTCGAGAGTATTCTTCCACGGAAGGAAAATCCTCTATCCGTTGCATCTCTAACTCTATCAAGGTATGCATTCTTGCGTGATCCCTATCTCTTGGATAGGTATAGTAAAGGAACGAGTAGATGAAGCAACATATCGTAAAAGGAATCCCAATTGCTGAGTAAAGTGCCTTGGCTAATGATGTAGCGTTCTCTCTGTCTGTTTCAATTCCTTCCGAGCTTGTTGATCCTTTTTGAATTGGTTTGTAACCAAAAACATGCTGAGCCAGTACCCCAACAACTGGGGGAGCAAATGAAGCTAGTATGGTCTCAAAAGACCGGTCCAAAGCATAAATACTTGTTCGAGATCTCGTGGGAACTATCTCTGCAAATATTGGACTGGATACGTGTCAATAATGGATGATTTCACAATTTGTTCAAACATTTGTAATATAACATAGCAAATCTGCTGTATGCTAATTTCATCTTGAACGTAAATAAAATCAAGGAAAAATGAATTGTAATAGATTGTCCATTTAGACTCTAGCATACATCATATAAATGTGGCATGCAGTGAAATCTGCAGATGCAACAACCTCCGTCTCTTTATGTTGGTTCCTCATCGTAAAATGTACCATCATTAATGCATGTTCCCTTAAAACGCTTGATTTGATTTCCAACATTGCCCCCCAAAATTTAAACATTTAGAATTACTTTTAATGCTTTATGAAGTCAGATTTGAAAAGCCAAAATTTTTTTTCTTCCACTTTTCAAATAGAATTTTGACATTTTTGAACGTCCTAAAATAGATTTTAAGGACCAGCATTAACGGATAGAGCGCGTAGTATCATCTTTTAGACGAGTACTACCAATGGAAAAAAAATTCCCACAGTAGCTAACACAATCATGTTTTTTGTTTTTCGTAAAACAATGAAATTCTGCTAAGCTTCAGCTTCAATTGCTTAGAAAATCATAAGACAACTGAAAATGGCATGGAATTAACCAAGGCACAGCCACTTTACCTCAAGCCAAACAAACTTTTTTCCAAGCAGCGGCATAATAGATTTCAACATTGGTACTAGATCATAAATAACAGAACCTTGGATTACTGAACGAGATCAGTGAAATAGCAAGCCTCTTAAAAGTTGTCTTATTTCCTCAGGTTTTTCTTTTCCAAGAACAAAGAAAAAACAGTTTTACAATCTCATTTGGAAATTCCTACCCAAGTGGGAAAGGGAAAGAAAACTCTAAGAACTTGAGTCCTTTGTATGCCATCAGGGCTATTCTTTATCAATAGTATCAATCTCAGTATTGGAGTATCAAGTATGTCTTCAACAGGTATGTCACCTAATAGTTGGATTTTTCAGCTTACGGCATTCCCATTCTTGTTCCATGCATCATACTAATTCACATTCTAGGTAGCATACTTCAGGCACAGAATAATCAGCGATCATGGCAGACTGACTGTGTGCATGCCTATATACCAGGCACATGGTTCAAAGACACGTACACTTTTTTTTTTTCCAATTCTGTTGGTTTTTCACTTTCCCTCTACAAATCCAAGGATATTTTAAATTCATAAAGTTAGAATTTGTTTAGTGAGTCAAAAGAGAAGCTCCATGTCAAAAGAAGGAAGAGGGTAGTCCTCGTGTTGCACCCTAAATTTTTCCATTCAAGTTTGCAGTCAATAAAGGGCCCAGATTCTTGTCTTATTAGTGCTTCTAAGAAAAATGGACAACTTTGACGATGAATGGGATTCAAGTATCAACTTAATTAAAATCATACAGCCACGTACTTCCTTAGATTAGCAATTTTGTATCTACTTCTATGTTGAAATTAATTTTTAAAAGAAAATGAGGTGCGAAAGACAAATAAAGAGATTGACATAGTTCCGCAATTGTTTTTCTAACAAATCCACATTAACAATATCAGATGGAAGGAGTATTTCTGGAACCTCATACTTCCTTATTTGGTCCACAAAAACTAGGGCAAAATATAATGGAGTTTGAAGAGACGTACTTGTTGGTAGCTGCAGCATTCCACGTGATGACTAATCCCATACTAAACAAGACAAACCCATGCGCGAATCCTGTGGAAGGATCATCAGGCAATCCTAGCAGCAGTATTGCAGCTAAAGGGATAGCCGAACCGGAGCTTATCTGGGACAAAATTATCCTCCCTGAATTTGGATAGCGTTGTCCGAGGACATCCCCCATCATTCCACCAAAAAGACCACCAAATGAACCTGCAATAATAAAAAGAGTCCATAGAAATGCCACTTTCTTGTGGGAGAAGCCAATAAGCTCTAACCACATAGGGGCAAATGACAACGCGTTCCAAGGAAAAGATCCCGCGACACCTTGGGCCACGATTATCCGGAAAGATGGTATTTTGATAACCGATTTTGCTTCTGTAAACACGTACTTAACTTCTGCCCAGAAGGGTTTATGTGGAATTTGAGCTACTTCACCATCATTAAACCGGGGATCATTTGCAAAGAGGCGGACCAAAATACCAACAACAACACTAATAAGGGCAACCAGATGGAATGCTATTCTCCAACCAGGGATACCCATGAAAGATGTTGACGCCATCAGCACCGAAAATAGCCCACCAATGATTGATCCGATACTGCTGGTTACTGATAGCCACCCAAAAGCTGTTCCACGGTTGGTCTCATCAGTGGAGTCTGCAACAAGGGACTGAATGGATGGTATGACTATGGCCAGTCCTATCCCATTCAAACCTCTTGAAACAGCCACCTGAATAACCATTCAAAACAACAAAGCGCCATATAACACAAAGATTGTGTAACGAAAAACAAAAGCATGTCACATTGATAATTCAAGAGGATGTAACTTTATGGAGGTTCTAGGCGGCCCTACTGTAGTTCCGCCCCTATTGCCCACCAAATCTCATGAAAATGACAGTCTTCTATCTTCATTTTTCATTGTTACTCATGTCACTTCTTTTAGGAATCCACAGAAGTGATAAAATCTCCAATCTTTTCTTTCCCCAACCTTTTACACAACCCCGATTGGCCAGACACTTGAAATCATAAACGGTTCATCTTATTCAATAAGTCGGACTTGTTCATCAATACAAACCTATAGCAATACACATACACAGTACCGTAAGGAAATGCTAGAATACACACCTGGGGGTATGTACCATATGCACCTCCATGAATCAATAACATTTTGTATAAAAATGTATAACATTTCCTAATAAAATTCATAATATTTGTGAAAAAAGTCGTGATATTTAATCAAGTTTTTTTATGATTGGCAAAAAAATAAAAAAAATCATGACAAAAACAAAAAAATCTTAAACATATAAATGTTGTTAAATTCAAAATAATTGTTATGGATTTACGTCCAAATGCTATGAATTCTTGTCTAAAAGTTCCGAAGTTAATACGGAGGTCATGAACTTCTACGCAAAAAGTTAAGAACTCAAAGCGATTCAAGGAGTGCATATCGTAGAGATCTTATTGGTATATTTGGCTATTCAACAAAAATGCATCAACATACATTGCAGGGTTGATTCCCCAATTTGTCCTTGGGGCCACCTCAACTCATTTTAAATGCGTGGAAGGAAAGGGCTGGGGGACATACATTGCAAGATTAGTCTGGTTCATCTGGACACTCTCCATTAATAATACACTGCGAAAGATTGGATTAAGCAAGTGATGCAGGACAAGAAAGAGGGAGAAGGGGAGAGAGGCACGCAACACAAGGGTCAAAACCCTAATTCTCAAATTCTCATTAAACAAAGTCTAATGATTACATCATGTGAATGTCTTATTTATAGACTCATAACCCTAACATAATGGTGTTCTTTAATATGTTGGTTGGGTATAATGTTTGTGTTTCCTTGAATTGGGAAGTATTTACAAGGCCAAGGAAAATTTAATGCCAAGGAGCAAGACAATTTAGAATTTCTATGATTCTGATTTTGATTTTAATTCCGAAAATTGCTGTAATGTGAAGTTTTGGTGGATTCCATGCCAAACTACTTTCTTCCTAGCCTTTTTTTATTTTATTTTTCTTCCCCAACCTTTTACACAACCCCGATCGGCCGGACACTTGAAATCATAAACGGTTCATCTTATTCAATAAGTCGGACTTGTTTATCAATACAAACCTATAGCAATACACATACACAGTACCGTAAGGAAATTTGTTCAAGTTTTTTTATGATTGGCAAAAAAATAAAAAATAAAAAAAATCATGACAAAAACAAAAAAATCTTAACATATAAATGTTGTTAAATTCAAAATAATTGTTATGGATTTACGTCCAAATGCTATGAATTCTTGTCTAAAAGTTTCGAAGTTAATATGGAGGTCATGAACTTCTACTCAAAAAGTTAAGAACTCAAAGCAATTCAAGGAGTGCATATCGTAGAGATCTTATTGGTATATTTGGCTATTCAACAAAAATGCATCAACATACATTGCAGGGTTCCCCTCTACAATTTGTCCTTGGGGCCACCTCAACTCATTTTAAATGCGGGGGGGGGGGGGGGGGGGGTTCATCTGGACACTCTCCATTAATAATACACTGCGAAAGATTGGATTAAGCAAGTGATGCAGGACAAGAGAGAGGGAGAAGGGGAGAGAGGCACGCAACACAAGGGTCAAAACCCGAATTCTCAAATTCTCATTAAACAAAGTCTAACGATTACATCATGCGAACGTCTTATTTATAGACTCATAACCCTAACATAATGGTGTTCTTTAATATGTTGGTTGGGTATAATGTTTGTGTTTCCTTGAATTGGGAAGTATTTACAAGGCCAAGAAAATTTAATGCCAAGGAGCAAGACAATTTAGAATTTCTATGATTCTGATTCTGATTTTAATTCCGAAAATTGCGGTAATGTGAAGTTTTGGTGGATTCCATGCCAAACTACCTTCTTCCTAGCCTTTTTTTTTTATTTTTCTTCCTTGATTTTTGAGAGCAATCAAGAGTATGCGTGGATTGGAGCATAACAAACAACATTCTCATACAGATAGGTATGCAGACAGGGATTTGATGCGGAAGAAAATTTCATAGTTCTATAAAAAGTAATTTAGCACTCTCATTTGGATTAAGACATTAAACATCTCCACATTTTATAGTTGAAAATGTTATTTTTAATTTCCCGGTTTTACGCTAGTAGAAATAAAATGAAACATTTAAACTAAGCTAATTAAATATTAAAAGCCTCCCATTACTAATAATAAAAATAACAAAGTTCTACTAACGACAATGGCAACAACAACAATAATAATAATAATAATAATAATTACAAAAACATTTCCTCGATATATATGTATTTATTGTAGCATTTTCCTTTATTAAATGTCCATTCATAACAAGTAGCTCAAAGTCAATGAAAAAAAACAGATTATGGAGTCGATCTTGATTAATTACTAACAACTTAAAGGCTCGATTACATATATATACACACACATGTGGAGTACTCCCTCCGTCCCAAAATGATAGTCCATTTTGGAATTGCGTGCCATTTTCAACGGCTTATATCTTTTAATGTGAACCTCAAAAAATATCCATTATGGATCTTGTTTGATAAATCTCATTGAGAATTTTAATACGGTGCAAAAAAATTCCAATTTTTTTTTGATAAATACATTATTCTTTAGTTTAAAAATTACACGTAGTTTCGTAGTCAACTATCAATTTGGGACGGAGGGAGTATATATGTATATACAGAGAGGGCTCGGGAGGGTACCTGAAAGAAAGTGTTGGAAATAGCGACGAGGAAAGTGGCGGCGGCCCAGAGGAAGGCGCCGAGGGCGATGACGTGGGTCCGATTGTGACGGATGGCTAAGTAGGCGGCGAGAGGGTAGCAAGCGGCCTGGACTATGGATCTGTAGAGAGTGAGGGAGCCCAGCCCAGTTGGGTCCGTGTGAAGTGCGGCCCCCACCTCCTTGTATACTCCTGGCAAAAGTGACTCGTCGGCTCTCTCCATTATTCCGGCCAGATTCACCAGTATCAGAGTCAACGTCTCCGATTTATTTATCCCCATTTTCTTCAATTTTGATCTTTTGGCTTCTCTCTCTGTTTCTTTGCTCTGCTCTCTCTTTTCCTTTCCTAGAGAGAAAGAGATATTTCCGAATTACTACCGAGAGAGAGAGAGAGAGAGAGGGTTGACTGGGTGGGAAGATCTGTATGATTTGTCCGAACGATGGGATATTATTGAAAAGAATTTGTATACCAGGCAGATAGCACGTCGCGGAGCCTTCGTGGTGTCCGAATGTTCATTGCGGCTGTCCGAAAATGTATTTGAGGGCCTAGATGGAAACACTCTCTCCTCTCTCTCTCTCTCATTTTCTCCCTCCATAATCCGGACCGTCCAAAACCGAAATTGACGGACGGATGTGCTGCGCACATGTTGTTCGACACTGAAAACTCGTTCCAAATTATTGGGTGCTACTACAATACTGTCACGTGGCAGCACCCCACTTGTCACTGTAAGTTTAAACTTTTCTTTTGGAGATTTTGTTACGTTTGTACTATTAAAATTTTCGAATTAATCATTTATCCAAACGAACGAAGTCTAAATTCACTGAAAAGGAAAGTTCCAAAAAAATATTTTATTGCCTAAATCTGTATGATTTAGTGCCTAAATAAATTCACTAATAAAGAAAGTTCGGAAAAAATAGTTTAGTGCCAAAATCTATATGATTTACTGCCTTTTTATTCATCTTGCTTGATTTTCATTTTTCTTTTTCTTTTGGCTTCTCTGTGTTTCTTTGCTATGCTCTCTCTAATCGAGAGAGAGGAAATATTTTTTAGTACTAAATGGGTACCCGCGGCCAAACCTACATGGTATCCGAACATTGTATCAGGGTCATCCAAAAATGTATTGGACGGGCCAGATCGAAACCCCCCCTCTCTCTCTCTCTCCTGTTTTTCTCTCCATAATTCGGATTATCGAAAACCTAAATGGACAGTTCAAATCGCGCGCGCAGGTACCACGTGTTACCCGCTTGGCACTGAAAAATTGCCACGTAGCAGCACCAAAAGTGTATTTTTTGAGATTTTGTTAGGATTAAATTTTTCGAATTAACCATTTATTTAAACTAACGAAGTCTAAACAAAATATAAATTAAATTCACTGGAAAGGAAAGTTCGAAGAAAAGTAGTGAAACTGTTTCAGTGCCATTTTATTCGTCTTACTTGATTTAAAAAAAATTAAAGATGAAGTAATTATTGTCATGTCTAATTAGTTAATTGTACATGCCCAATTATTCTCTCTCTTTCTCCTCCTTCTGGCAATTCTTTTAGGCTCTGTTTGGTTCTTGAGAAAGGAAGAGAAAATAACAACGGAGAAAATTAAGAGGAAAGTAAAGAGAAAAAAACTTTCCTTTGTTTGGTTTCAAAGGGAAAATGAAAGGAAAAATAACAAAATGATAGCTTGAACCAATTTTCTCCGCATTTTCTTTTCTGCTTCTCCTCTGGTTTGAGAGAGTCAAGGCTTTTCCATTTCTTTTTCCCTTTCCATATAACAAAAACCAAACAGGTGAGAGGATTTTTTTTTTAATTTTCCTCTCTTTTTCACTTCTTTTCCCAAAAACCAAACAGAGCCTTAAACTGCCAAAATTTAAAACTTGTACCATGTTTGACATTATTGTTTTTTTCTACCATGATTCAAGTAATTTCGAAACCTCACACCATGAAAGAGGGAATTTTATTTTTTATTTTTTGGAAGAGGGAATTAATTCCACTGACTCTCACTCGTTATTTTCCTTGGAAAATAATAGGTACACGATATACCCCTACTAAATTACACCCCTCTCGTTTATGCGTGGAACATATAATTACACCCCTCTCGAGTATGCGTGATACGTATAATGTACAGGCTCCATAATTAGTATACTAACAGAAAACTCGTGTTATGCACGGGACGAATTCAGGTACACACAATTAGTTTAAATTGTCTAATCCAAAAAAAAAAAAATGCAATTTAACAAAATATATCTAAAAAGTAACCTTTACAAAGAAAGTTCATTCGGAATACTCCAAATCTACTATTACTCGACATTTCCAATTGAATGGATAATAACTTATCCTTTATAGCCGATAGTCACCGTATGTTAATTTAATAACCGAGACAACATGTGAGTTATGTTCCTGTAGTGAGCAACTTGGTTGAGAGAATAGCATTCTTGTTCTGAAAATTTCTTAGAAGTGATAAATCCAAACTTCTTCGATGTTTCGATACAACTGAGAGAAGCATGATCCTCATAAGTTTAAGGATAACTCCCAGCTATGCACCTCATAAGCGAAAACCCGTGCTATGCACGAATAAAGAAGAATGTTAGAATTTTTTTTTAATAAATATTGTGTATTATCAGATGTCTTGTATATACCCTAAAAAGAAAGATGATCACGTTTTATAGATTTTGGGCTGGACAGCGAGGATTGTGCACTACAACCCTGTAGTGCACCAAGAACCCCTTGCCATTTTTTGATGTTGTTTTCCATAGTGTGGTTCATCATTCTAACACTTATCGTATTTTCATTAATCAATTTGGTCAAGAAAAAGGAAAAAAAAAGTATCCCGCTGTAATAATTAAACATTAATGGTAAATTGGTGAAAATCAAATGCCCATACCAAAGCAACTGTCATAAGTTTAATAGATTATTCAGTGTTTGTAGGGCATTGCCATATGGTGCCTTATGCCCCTTTTCCACCACATTAAGGTGGGACACACATAATTGTTGTGGGTCCCACATCAAACGTATGGTGGTAAGGGGGTTTGTGGCATAATGTGGTAGTGCGCCAAGGGCATTGAATAATTTCTCCATAAGTTTGAAGTTAATTATGCAATCTTTCAAAAAAATAACCTTCATAGTTGAGACTTTATATGTAATTAAGGATTAGATTTAACAAAGACATAGGTTGAATCTTCACAAACATTTTTATCTATGCTACAATGTTTTAATTTTAATGATTTTTCACAGATAGACAATTATCACATTAAAGGGGTGTTTGGGAGCCTACTTTTCAACTTTTCATTTTCGGTTTTTTGGCTTTTTAGCTTTTTGAATTATGGCCAGAATGAGTTTTGAATCTGGCAGGAGTGTTTGGGAGAAATGTGCAGAATGAGTTTTGTAAAATTTGTAGTGTTTGGGAGAAGAATGATGAAAATGTGTTATGGATTATTTTTTACC
>JAXBDA010003652.1:0-33377 GCA_036023075.1 Gaultheria prostrata
CCAGTAGCCGGGAACCGGGGGGGGGGGGGGGGGGGGTTCACAAAAGAGAAAGACAGTGTGTATTTGTTCAACCCTAGCAGCCATCAATTCAGATCAGATTGTGTGAATAGCATGACCAACACAATTCTCGCAATCCAGCATCATCCAATTGCTGCCATTGCAGCCCACCATTGCAGGAACCATTCCATCTCAGCCCTTACCAGAAGCAGCGGTCTTGCCATCAATAAACATATCATTGGGGCCTCAATTTTGATCTTCAAAAGGTACTATTTTCCTATAAAAGTTCAGATTTCTATTCTTATTCATGGAGAAAAATAGTAATTTATGCCACAAGGCCCAAATTAATGCTTCTTGTTCTACTTCCACTTCTCCCAATAAAAAAAAGTCGCTTTTTCTATGGATGATCTTGCACAACTCATTTATGAAGTGTCATGCATAGTTACACAAAGCGGGAGCGGGAGCGGGGGAGCAAAGGTACCTAGAAGTTCCCAAGGTTAGGAGCGCTTAAGGAGCGTATATAAATCATATTTAAATATGTATATAAAATATCTTTACATACTTAACCATTGAAGGAAAAGTGATACTTATTGAGAATTTTTTCTATCTTAAAGGGTAAATTTTTTGGAAGTTAGATATTTTCAATTTGCAAAACTTCTTAACTCATATGATTTTCATATTTTTAGTTCCACGCCCTTAAAAGTATGAGAATAATTGCTTTAATGACCCGATAAGCTCTCATACTAGTTAGGAGCGAGCTTCCGCCAAGCTCCCATCTTGGGAGTGCCGATTCGAGCTCCCGTCTTCGGAGCGCACCCATTTTAGAAGGATCCTGCAATGTAAAGTCGATGAATACAATACTCATTTCGAATCCAACTTCCGTAGAGTCATGGGACACGTTAGCCAGTCACCTCCCATTGTTGTTCCAAACCAAGTTGTTAGTACTTTATACACTTTTTCCGACTGCGGGATATGAATCTGCAAATTGTTATCAATGAGAGTTTTCCGATGAATATGGTTTCTAGGTCTTGCATTAAAAGGGAAAATCTTGACATTGAACCACACCCACAACCATATGAAATAACTTGGGAATCTGGTTCTTCCTTTCTTGTTATCCTAGAGGTGTCTAGTCCCAATTAAAATGGGTAATCTTTATTCCGAAGCTGATTATTGTAATATCATACCCATAGATGTTGGTCATGTCCTTCTGGGTCGTCCTTGGATAAGTCGTGTTCATGCAAGTAAAGTGCTAGACAAAGACTATTGTATTTAGTATAATGGTAGACCGATCTTACTCAAAGGTCTGAAACCTCAAACAAGTGATCGCAAGTCACAATCCAATTCCCCTCAGGTATCTATTAAGTAAGTTGTTCCCATTTTGTCAAAAAAATGTGTCATCTTTTGAGAACCATGATGAGTTGAATTTCGCACGATGAACCTTTACCGCCCATCTCACATTTCGAGAGTTCTAGTCTATGCATCACATCTGATATCCTTGGCCTCAATATTCATAAAAGCGACCTGTTCTCCCATCCAATCAATTCCCCTATCTTGTTCTTGTTTTTCATAAATTGTACCTTAATGCATATTTACTTGATTTCTCATTGGATAAGGGTAATCCTAGCCAAGGAATCTTTGCGCCCCTTGTGTCACATGCAGGTGTTCAAACAAATGCGATTGCTTGTCCCGTGCCATCGATGATCATTTCCCCATCATTTTCTTCACAAAGCATGATTATATTCGTGAATGTTCTCAAGTTTTTTGCAATGGACCACAGTTCTAACTTGCCGGAGTCGAGTTCTTTTCAGCAGAGGAGAATTGATGGGGAACGGGAAGGAGAATTACGTGGGTCCCACAAGCTATTCTTATTTGATGCTGGAGAATATTAATTTATGTCATCATTATCTATTTTGATGTTAGGATTTTATTTAACACTTTTAGCTGTTATTTAGAAGTTATCATGTTTAGAATTTTATTTGATAGTTTTAGTTGGTATTTTAGGATTTATCCCATTTAGGAATCTAGATCATGTTTACCGTTTTGTTATCTTTTCAAGAGCCTATTTAAAGGACTCTAATCTTTCTATGTAAGAAGTTTATGAAGTTTGATTATAATTTTGATACAGGGATATCATTATTTCCTTAGGCACAGGGATGTCTAGGGTTCCTTAGGCATGGGGATGCCTAGGGTTTTATCTTCTTTTATTTATTTTTGTTAGTTTTCGTGCATCAATGTTGCATGTGAAGAAGGGTGTGAAGTGAAGTCCTATATCCTATAATATGAAATATATAAGCGCGAGGGCACACTCACTTCATGAGCTAGTTTTTTGGATTGAGTTCTACCCAAGAGCAGTTCAAAAAAAAAGTTCTACCCAATATAGTGTAAGACAGTCATCATTATGTTACCTAAGCAAAGGAGGCAAGTGAAAACTTCTCTTAATGTGAGCACATGCATTCTTTGCACTAAACATAACATGGGCTTCATTATGTGGTCTAACTATTACACATCCATAAGAACAACATCCAGTTGCTAAAAGAATTTACAATAGAATAATGATTCGACCAAGATTATAAGTACTTCAAAATACACTAATGTAATGAGATTCGATTAAAATTCCAAACCTGACAACGAGATAGGAAGTCAATAACACCATCTTCCAGTTCCGGATCAATGGACTCGCCCAATAGAGCAATCGAATGAAGAATCCAATAACAAATCCAAGGCCGACTGGGAACATCCAAATTATAAATAAGCTAACATGGAATTGGTGAAATCCCATACAATTCAAAATGCCAAAAGACAAACCACAATCTTTATTGCAAAACAATGCGTGTTATAATTATATTGCCAATATCAGACATCACAATAACAATGACGTTGGGTTTGTGAAGCCTTTGTCGGCCTAATTTGTGCTTTGTTGACTATTCAGGGTTCGGCCTGAAACCTAGATAGGGGTTTTACGGTAATTGAAGTTGTAACTATACGCAAATCATGTAACTTGTACTCTATTCTTCATTTGTTACCTAATAAAGCTGGCGTGAGCCGTTGATGTACCCAACTACAGAGTAGGGAAACCGTATAAAAATCTCTCCGTCTTGCATTCTCTGTTCCTTTTTCTTAATTGTTCTCCACGCGTCGTGTGTTTGTTGGTTTGGTGGATTTCTCAACAAGTAAATCATATTCTTGGCATAGATTATTAATCCAGCATAAAAAAACTAAAGAGAGAAAGAATTAAAGAAGTACTTGGCATCCAAGACGACGAAGGAGGGACCGAGTTGTCTGAGACCCTTAGTGAGGTACTCGATGTGCTTGTCACGTAGAACTTCCAACCTATTTCACACATCCAAACCCACACAATTAATCAATTGTTAGAGCATCTCCGCTCCTTACTCAAATTTGAATAAAAATCATCCAAAACACTCCTCCACTCCTCACCCAAACCTATACAAAATCTGAGTTTTACTCAAATATCTCATCAAATCTGATGTGAACCAAATTTTTAACCAAATTTTCAAGGCTCTTTTGTAGCACTGCTATTTACCCTTTTGTCATTCAGTGTTGTGGATTAAATTTCCACCGTACACTTTAAGTAAGGATTGGAAGGAGCCATACCAAATCAAGTTTTTATCCAATTTTTTTACTCAAATTTAAGTAAAAATTTGGCTAAGTAGTGGAGATGCTCTTCCAGCAACACATGAAGTAGAAAGAAACGCTGTATAATCTGATAGTTAATGGCTTAATGCATCGATGCATATTGATCAACAACAAACCCTAGGTTTTACAAATACGCGCACACATATGTATATCTATATATAGAGACAGACAGAGAGAGGGAGAGAGGTTACGAGACGGCCTTGGCATTGGGGGGGAGGCCGATGAAGAGGTTGTAGATCTCGAAGACGCGATGTTGGACCATCCATTGCTCGTGTTGAGTCATCGTCGGTCTCGATTCCGGCGAGGGTTCCATTCCGATCTGTTGTAGTAGTTCACTCACGTACTCAACACAGAGGCCTTACCCGCGCGATTTGCAGGTCAGCTAGTGTGCGCGATTTGCACGCCCCCTTAAAACATAACCGCGGACACGGAACCGTTGGATGCATCTGGACACCTGAGCATCGAACGGTTTTGGATAAAGTTGTACTTCTATCTAAATTTGTGTTTCACGTAACTTCTAAAAAAGATACTCCATGGCGTTGACTGCAGTGTTGGGTAATATGAGTGCAATTTTGTTCACATATGAATTTTGTTCACCCTCCTTACTCTCAGCTAATATCGATCTTGTTTGGCTTCATTTTTAGGTAATGATTGAAGAGATAAATGTATGTGATAATCAAAAATAGGGGGAGAATTGCTGTAAATGGCGGTAAAGGCAAGTATTTATTGTTCAATGGACCACTTTTTAGGAATTGCTCTCAACATGACACACGCAATTTTAATTGCACATACATGGTACCCATAACAATGTTGACCGAAATACCCCTTTTTGAATTTGGACCAACGTTGGTGCAATGAATTTGTTGAGAAGTGCAACCGTTGTCCATGTAAAGTGCAACAGAAGTGGACGAAAGGTGCAATGGTCAGAAAATCTTTCCAAAAAGTGTGACTTGACCACACACTGCAATCATATTTGGACCAACGTGGGTGCAATGAAATTGTTTGAGGAGTGCAACCATTGTCCACGTAGAGTGCAACAAAAGTGAACGAAAGGTGCAATGGTAAAAAAATCCTCCCAGAAAGTGTGACTTGACCACCCACTACAATCACATTTGGACCAATGTGGGTGCAATGAATATGTTGAGAAGTGCGTACGGTGCAACAGAATATCTTTCGAGGGTAATTGCGTCCAACAATATTTCTCATGCCATGTTATGACAAATATTATTGCTCTCCCCATTGATCTGGGATTCCGAAAAAGTGCACCGTTAAAAATGCAATATTCGCCCCTACTGCCATTTTACGGCAATTCTCCCTTAAAAATAAAGGATAATGATCAAAGAGAGATAGAAAAATAAATGCTAAGTACTTCGAAAAATCAATAACTCAAAACTGAATAATCTTGTATCTAATCAGAACCTAATTAATCATTCTGTGAAAAACTTGGTCAAATTGACTCACTATACAAAAGCACGTAGCTACTGATGTTTGATTAACTTACATTTATCGATATCAGGCCTGTAACACACAAAATTGAGTCCTGCACGTAGCTACTGTTGTTGTTGCTTGTGTTCTTATATTTGAAGATGATCTTAATTTGTTGAATGATTTGAGTTGCCAGATGATGAACTTGTGAAGAAATATGGACTCTGTTCTTGGTGTTTGATGATTACTCCCCCCGTCCCCATTTTATGGTCCTTTTTGGGAGTGCGTGCCACTTTTCAATTGATTATATTTTCTAATTTATAATGTTTTATGTGATTTTAAAAACATTGTATTATAGAATTAGTCGACATCTATCAAACAAGATCCATATTGGATATAAAATTCATTACCAATTTAAAGATATAACTAAGTTTTTCATCCGGTTAGAATACAACTGAGACCATAAAATGGGGACGGAGGGAGTATTTGCAAGTTGTCGATGAATTGCTTGAATTCTAGAAGAGTGCTTTAGAGCTCTGGTTGAATGTCAAGCGAAAAAACTTATTCCCCTCTTCTCATATGAATCTCTATTTTATAGTCTCAATGAGAGAGGTATTGGCTGTGTTTGGATGAGTTTTGAAAATAAAATTTTGAGAAGAATTTTTTAGATAGTGTTTGGTTGAGTTTTTTGAAAATGAGAATAATGAGTTAATGATTGGAGAGAGATAAAGAGAGAAATGAGAATAATAAGGTAATGAGTGGGGAGAGAAATGTAATTAATGATTGGAAAAAGAAAGATTCTTTTTGAGATATTTTTTGAAAATGGGGAGAGAATGGAAGTGAACAAAACCATAAGTTTGGAAAGATTTCCATAAAAATATATTTTATTGATTTGATTTGATTTGCTAAAATTAAATGGGTTGCAAATCTTAATCAATCATGATTTTAGCAAATGATGTAACGATTTGCTAAAATATGATTGCCATCTTAATTTTACCAAACAGTTCAAAAAATATCTTAATTTTAGCAAATGAATTGCTAAAGTTATTTGGCAAATTCACCCTAAAAATATTAATGCCAAAAAGAAAAACAATAGCACTTGGTGCCCTTCCATTACATAAAATTCCCCAAGAAATGACCAGCTCTTGACCCCGTCAAGGGAAACTGTCCTCTCGTGAACGCCTAGGGGTAGAGAAAAGCACAACGTGTGATACCTTGCTGGACCCGTTAGTGATCCCTTGTCCTCTCAAAACGCCCAAGGGTAGGGAAGCACGATTTGGGCTTTGCCACGTGTGGTTGTACCGTTGTACTTACGCATACTTATCACTTACCATCGGAGATTTACCCAGCAAATTACAGTAGTAGTAGTAAGAAGTACAAATACGAGTGTTTGGGAAGTTCATTTTTATTTTTTTTATTTTTTATTTTTTGGCTTTTTAAATTATGGTTAAAATGTATGTTGAATTTGGTAGAGTATTTGGAAGAAATGTATAGAATGTATTTTGTAACAGGAGTAATGTTTAAGAAATATATGTAAAATATATTATATAGGTCTTTTTGGGACTGAGGGGGGCTGTTGTCCCTTTTAAAAGACATCACCTGCTGTTCCTAACAGAAAATCAACTTGATCGGATATCGTTAATGCCTCTTCGAAATATAACTTGAAAAAAAATGGGTTGAATAGTTTTCATCCAGTGTTTCAAGTTTTATGTGTTCCGATTTATTTTCAAGTTATATGTGTTCTGTTGAGGCACTTAATGATATCCGATCGAGTTAATTTTTAGTACACTTGTAGTACTTGACGTGCTCTATGCAATGGACGTCTCCGATCATCGGAATGGTACCAGTACAACACTTAAAAAGATCACACAACACGCTGCGAACACCTCCCCTGATCCCTCTACATGGAGGTTGGATTCTACATTTTGAAGGTGTCATCATTCATCTTCGTAAAAGTAAAAGTGAAATAGAGGTAAAGAAAAGTGAAATAGGGGTTTGAAAAAGGAGTAGATTTTAAGGGGGGGGGGGGGGGGGGAACCAAGATATGATGGGTGGATTAGAGATGCTCTAAGAGCATCATTACGCATAAAAAAAACATACCAAATTTAATCACACAAATATTTTTTATAAATTAACAACTCACTTTTTCAAAACCTCACAAAATCAGATTCTCTATTCAAATTTTACTATATTAAATTATTCTTTTTTCTATTCCTATTCCCTCCCCAAAAAATTCACTACTCTAATAACTAAATACAAAAGTACTCCCACTCAGAATAAACAAGTAATAAAACAAATAATAAAAAACAGAAAGTGGCATTTGATGAGACGGATGGCCTACCACTCGGAATAAAAAAAAAGGGGAGAATGCCGCACGGTTTTGGTTTAATGCGTGAACAGTGCCTGTAGCAAAAGTTAGCAACTCATCAATTTGGTGAGTTGTTTGGTGAGTCTGATTTTGGAGGATTCTGGGGAGTTTGACTCTCTACATTTGGTTGAAAACTAATTTAGGTATCCTGATAAGGATGCCCTAACCGATAAAATAATGACGCATAAAACAGTGAAAGCGTGATCCACTTCAAGAAAAGCGATAAACATGCATTGCAATAATTGGACTCGACAGTGAAAATAATGATATGCAGAAGTGGGTTTTAATTTCGACGATTATAGCATCTCCTATCAACCTCCAAAACTCTATTTTAGAAACCAGATACGATATATAGTGAGGAAATATTTTTTAATTTAACCCCTATTTTTTTCATTATTTTTATACGTTATGGAAGGATCCACCGTCATTTTCATTTTCAGAGATTTGGTGGTCTAAAAAGGACCCTAAAATAGAGTTTAAGAAAAGTTTTATAGATTGATTGAAGATGCTCTTATCATAGTCTAAGAAAAGTTTCTCCGAAAGTATTCAGGGATGAACACTTCACCTTTTTTATTAGACACTTTGGGAAACTTTTTCTGTATCCTACTTTTCGTTTAATTTTACGTTTAAAATGTTTGATTAAGGCTTGCCAGGGCCGGGGACAGGGCCAGGCGGCTGGAGAAGAAACTCAAGTGAAACCACCATATCCATAAAGTGCTATTTGGAGCGCGAAAGGCCAACAACCAGTGAAGGTTGATTTTATCTATAACAAAATTGCCTATAAAAGGTGAGATAGAGAGAGAGAGCTTTCTCATTCCACACTCACAACTGAATACAAAAAGTCTCAGAACAAAAACAGAGATAGCTTTCGAATTATCCGTCTAAATCGTCTTTCCTTTTCTGGGTTTGAGCAGTTTGAATTTCTGATTGGAGGAGAGAGAAAATGGCGATGAAGCGTGTTGCCTCAACCACAATCCAAGCTCTTTCGTCGTCGTCGTCGTCGTCGAGTTCATTGCTTCTCACCAGGCGTCTCCATGTAAGCAACATTCTTCCGAGTTTGGACTGAATTTTACTAGTTTCAGAGTTTTCATGACAATCATGTTAACTTTGTCACTACATTTACATTGAGTTTGGACTGAATTAATGTGTTTTTTAAGCTAGACTATAGTTTTTTTTTTCTTTTTCCCTATAACTGAATTGAACGTCTCTAGGCTAGTTTATGTACATCTCGACTGATTTTCAAAGACATGCTGATTTTTAAAAGATCCAATTTCACGGTCCACTGGCAAAGAGTTTGATTAAATTTGTTAGACAATTGTTTATTTTCCATAGTAGTGATTTTTTACAAAATTTTGGTCAAAAGGTTTGATTATTTTGATTCATCCAGACAAGTGAAATCTAGGAAAAAAAGAAGAAGAAGAAAGAAATCGAAGGTGAAAGAAGTTCAGAAAATGCAATTGTAAAAAAAATAAAAATAAAATCTCCTTTCTTTAAATAATGATTTTTTTTTAAAAAATTTGGTCATAGTTTTTCAAACTCCCCCCCCCCCCTATTTCATCAAGACGGAACAGAAGGACAATAGCAAAAGAAAAGACTAAAAAAAAAAAAAATTCAAAACAATAATTTAGTATCTGCCCCATGACAACCTTGGAAATGATGATAAATGAAAGATGATGACAAAAAATAAAGAGTTGAGTTGTTTGCCTTATGAGTATGATTTAAGAGCTCTTCTTGAATGAGAATGCCTTGCAAGTTTTGAGATATGCTTTATGTGCTGATGTAGTCATGTGTCTCTTATCATTCGACACAGGCTTCTCCTGGTAGCAAAAAGATAGTTGGAGTATTCTACAAAGCAAATGAATATGCTTCAATGAATCCCAATTTCGTCGGTTGTGCCGAGGGAGCTTTGGGGATACGCGACTGGTTGGAGTCGAAAGGCCACCAATACATTGTTACAGATGACAAAGATGGACCAAACTGTGGTAAATATAGACCAAAATTTAGATTTGCTCAGAAATTTTTGATACTTTTGGTAAACCTTTGAACTGTGAGAAATGGTGAGAAAATGAAATGGTTATGGTTTCTCATTAAAACTCACCAAAATTGTGAGATCTGGTGAGAAAAGAAAATGGGCCGGCTGCTGAAAACATACCATTTTACTTCATTTCTCACCATTTTCGGCTCTTTTAGTCGTGCAAACAAGTGATAGGATTCTCATTTCTTTCATAGACTTGTATGCTGGAGCAACCAATAGCTAAGATTAAAAGTGATTATGAACAACCTATTTTCCTTCATTGCAGAACTGGAGAAACATATTCCTGATATGCATGTCCTCATTCCAACGCCCTTCCACCCGGCCTATCTCACAGCCGATAGGATCAAGAGGGCTAAAAACTTGCAGTTAGTGGTCACAGCCGGAATAGGCTCAGACCATGTTGACCTAAAGGCTGCAGCAGCTGCTGGTCTAACTGTCGCGGAAGTAACTGGTAGCAATACAGTCTCAGTAGCGGAAGATCAGCTCATGAGGATTCTCCTTCTCGTTCGGAACTTTTTGCCTGGATACCGTCAGGTTGTTAACGGGGAATGGAATGTTGCTGCTATTGCTTATAGAGCCTATGATCTTGAAGGGAAGACTGTTGGAACCGTTGGCTGTGGGCGTATTGGTAGGCTTTTACTCCAAAGGTTGAAGCCTTTCAACTGTAATCTTCTGTACCATGATAGGATCAAGATGGACGCGGAATTGGAGAGTGCAACTGGTGCTAAGTTTGAGGAGGATCTTGATGCCATGCTTCCAAAATGTGACATTGTTGTCACCAATTTACCACTTACTGAGAAAACCAAGTAGGGACTCTCCTTCATATTTAGCTTTACTGCCCAAGTAATACCATTTTGCAGCATTCAACTTTTGGTAATCTTAAATAAAAATGGCCAGATTGAAATAAAGATGTAACTAATGAATTTGCAGACACTTTGCATCTGCAACTGATTTTGTCATCTAATAAATTATGGGTTTTGTCTAGTTGAGGGAATTAATCTAACCTCTTGACTTGGCCAGTCAAAGGTTAAAGGGAATTAGGCCATCAGAGATGACGATGTAAGTCGTCGTTAGTGCCAACTCAAAAGTTTCGGAGGCCCGAAACAAACTTTCTAAATGGGGCCTCTATATATTTGCATCCAAAATTTGATCAATATAAAGTGTTCATAAAAAACCATTACAAAAATTTTAACATATAGTGTTTCAAAAACAAACAATCATTGTAATACTTTAAAATCTATCTTTTCAACATTAATCTTCTTGCACTTTTAGCGGCAAAAGTACTAAAGCTTGGAGTGGGCCTATTCTCATTTGCAGAGACTTAAAACAAAAAAAAAATTACTGGACCTAATATATATAAAAACATTAAATATTTTAGGACCCTATTTTAAACAATTTTTTGAAGGCCCAAAACCGCGATTTCTTTCGCTTATGCCATAAGCTGGCTCTGGTCATTGTTTAGATATGAATCGTACTTAACAGTTTTCTGCCAATGTGATTCAGAGGGATGTTTGACAAAGAGAGGATTGCTAAGTTGAAGAAGGGAGTTCTAATTGTGAACAATTCCAGAGGAGCACTCATGGATACACAA
This sequence comes from Gaultheria prostrata, assembly GCA_036023075.1. NCBI lineage: Eukaryota > Viridiplantae > Streptophyta > Magnoliopsida > Ericales > Ericaceae > Gaultheria > Gaultheria prostrata. Next base: position 11,071 of record JAXBDA010003652.1, read on the forward strand.
GCAGTTGTTGATGCCTGTACCAGTGGGCATATCGCAGGTAACTGAGCGATTTGATTTTCTTGGTACGATATATCAGCTAAAATGGTTATGGTTGCAGAATGACTTTAACATTTTGATTTTCTTGGTACGATATATTTTGCTCCATAAACCCCTCTAGAAATCCACGATCCAAACACAAGCTCTGTCTTGCTGTCCATAATTTGACTATGTATTGATAATTTTAATCTGCATTCGACTAGCGTATTGATCTTGGTTTTTCCCCTTCTTAGGTTACAGTGGGGATGTCTGGTATCCTCAACCAGCTCCAAAGGACCATCCGTGGCGTTACATGCCAAACCAAGCTATGACTCCTCATATTTCTGGTACCACAATTGATGCACAGGTATCCAAAGTGTTGCAACCACCCTTACTTCTCTATTTTTCACATTAGTATCCCTTGTTTTTGTCTTGTTTCCTTCTCGCGACTTAATAATGAACGAAAAATTTGTGCAGTTGCGTTACGCTGCAGGAGTTAAGGACATGTTGGATAGGTACTTCAAGGGAGAAGAGTTTCCTCCTCAGAATTACATTGTCAAGGAGGGTGAACTAGCAAGCCAATACCGTTAAAACCTGTTTTCACCCCAGTTTGAAGCTTCGTTCTCTCTGCTTCAAGAATTAATCAGCTTAAGCAATAAGTGTTATAAATAAGTTTTTGTTTTTTAAAGTATTTAAGTCCTTATGAAATAAATGTTGTTGTGACTAAATTGTTTGTTTCAGAATTTGTGATTTATATCTATGCGGATTGAACGATGTATTCTTGTAATCTGATAAACTTCTCTACTATGTATAATGCAGTTTTCCATCCAAACTTTTACAAGTTTCTAATTTTCCAATTTTCTGTTGAAATTGTGGAAAATCACAACTCAGAGTTTTATCTTTTGTTATCGGTTAATTAAGTGGTGAAAGAAAAAGCGTTGTCGGACTTAAACTTCTGACCCGACAAGTTGTAGTTTATTTGTTCGACCACTAGAGTGTCTAATTGATTCCTATTGTAATATCCCTCGGTAAAAACAAGGAAATTGTAGCACTGCACAATAATTTGCTATCGGAAACTGAACGGTAGTAAATTGATTTATGAACTCTAAAATTTACCATATTAACTCCAAAAGTGGAGTGCAAAACTCTATTGTATTTGAAGATCAATTTTTACACCCTTTTTTGGGGTGCATTGGTAAATTTTGAAGTGCGAAAATTACTGTCCATGAAATTTCTTGATTAAAATTTTTTCCCAAAAAGAAAATAATAGATTTTTTATTTAGAAAAAGGGTAGAAATAATAATTTTATAAAAAGGAAAAAACACATGCCCTTGGTTGCCAAAAGAGGGAAAGGAGATCCTCCAAACAAAAGTCACGCGACAACCCGAACGGTTAACAAAGTGATCTTGCCTTGGAACTTAGAAATTTGCTCTCACCTAAAGATTTTAGGTTCGATTCTCCCTGCCAGTAAATTTTGGGGGCCATTAGAAGTTATGTCTAGTCTTTACTCCCCAGACCTCGGAATTAGTTGGTGCGTGCAAAACTGCAAACTGGCTCGGATATTCGGTTATCGGAACAAAAAAAAAAAAGTCACACGACACGACAAACGCGTTTGCCGTCCCCAAACTCAAAGCGTGAACGGTTGGGATCTGCTCTTAAAGCTCGGAGAATCAACGGTTGTCAATTGATTAGCCTTTTTCTCGTTAGAAAAAGCGAATTCGACGGTCAATAAAAGCAGATCTCTCTCTCTCTCTACCTTGCTCCTCGTCGATCGATAACATACAAGCTCTCCAATTGCCTCTCTACCTTGCCCCTCGTCGATCGATAACATACAAGGTAATCAACTTCAATCAGTTGATTTTTTTTTTTTCGAAATTCAATCTGATTATACGATTACTTTTCTTGACATCTTCGATCCTAGGGTTTCAATTTGTGTGTATTGGCTTTATCCAGGTGATCATTTTAGTAAAGTGGTTTCCTTGAAGTTTGGATAATTTGTCGTTCTCTTTCTATTTCCAAATTGCATTTGTTATGGATACGACGAAAACATGTTTATAACTTCAGCTACGGATTATTCACTCACTGCGATTTTGTGTTCAGTTTACAACTTCAGCTATGTAGTTTTTGTTGCGATCCAGGCTAGTTGTGTTGTATGTTCATATCTTATTGAGGTACTTGATTTTTTTATTTTTTTTATGAGTAATTGATTTATTACGAAATCAACTAGGGAGCCCAGCCCAAAAGAGGTCAAACAATATATAGAGCCTATAAGCCTCTCTAAACGCCAAAAATACATAACACATCAAGAATTGATCAAGGGTTAGTTTACAATCCCTCGACTCCCAACTAAACAAACTAGAAAGGGAAAGACTCTGAATTTTAAGCGACGACATTCGTCCGGTCAAAATATCTACGATTCTTCTCTTGCCAAATGAGTAACATCAAACATAAAAGAATCAACCTCAAAGCCTCTGTCTTCTTCTCTCCACTCTAGCCTACTATCAACTCTAGCCCCATACCATTCTTGAATAAGCTCCACCACCGTCACAGGTAAATCTGCTACGTGTCCCACCAAAAAAGAATCGCAACCCAGATATCCCTAGCGATCGGACAATGAATAAACAGATATGGTAAGAATGTTGATAATTGGCCCTGTTTAATTTGTTTAGCAATTGTATAGCTTTTGTTTCATCTTCTTAAGTCATGTACAAATTGCAGTCTTCACTGGGATACATTTGTTTTTATAGAACATAATGGTAAATTAGACGATGCTTCTAAATAATGTGTATACCATGAGGTGTGAAGATTGGTTCTGATCTTTTTATGATTCCCTGTATATGATCTAGTGGTGCTTGTGTTTTTTTGTGTTCCCCTCTTGCGTAACTTGTGGCATGGAATAGCTCCACACTCACACTTTGAGAATGAGGGATTCAAGTTTCAGTAATTAGAAGGGATAGATCACTGATCTGTTTATTTGATGTTCTTATGGTGGTTAGGAATGGCTGAAACAAAATCAGCTATGAGAAAACCAGTATTTACTAAAGTTGATCAGCTGCGCCCTGGCAGCAGTGGACATAATCTGACCGTGAAGGTTGTTAGTGCAAATATGGTATTGCAGAAAGGCCGCCCAGGTGGCCCTCAAGTCCGCCAAATGAGGATTGCTGAGTGCTTGATTGGGGATGAAACTGGGACTATTTTGTTTACTGCAAGGAATGACCAAGGTACGATTTTCCAGTGTGGTTTGTTCATGGTAAATCACGTTGGTTTGGTTTGTTCCTTTCCTTCCTCTTGTTGTTACGATAATGAAAATCATTGTCAGGGACTATGGGGGACTAAGGACTGTTTCCCATACTTACCAATCTGTTGTGCCTTTTTCTTTCCTAGCAGGTAGTAGCTTCAGGAATTATTTCTGTAAAGCCCTTATTTTTGTAGGGTCTATACAAGATTGAGCTTTGTAGTATTCGACGCTCTTGAAGTTTCTTTGGTCGTTTAATTAGCTTTGTAGTATTCGACCTCTACTTAGTTCTTTTGAAATGAAATATCAGAGTGAAATCTATCTCATTTACCTCAACAAGTCAAACATGATGCTAGTTTGAAACTTAGAATTGGTTTAACTATTGTGTGTGTCTGATAGTTGTTAGGGGAAGTTTCTGCCGAGTTTGGTTGAGTTTAACTTTTGTGTGTCCTTGTGCAGTTGACTTGGTGAAGCCTGATTCCACTGTAATTCTTCGCAACGCAAAGATTGATATGTTCAAGGGCTCAATGAGGCTTGCGGTGGACAAGTGGGGTCGTGTAGAAGTGACTGAACCAGCCAGCTTCACTGTTAATGAGGAGAATAATCTGTCACTGGTGGAATATGAACTCGTTAATGTGGTGGAAGAGTGACTCATGGAAATGAGGGTCACTGCGACTACTCTCGGGCCAAGCCAACTGAATCAGGCCCAAGATGTGGATTTGTGGTTTAAGAGATTTGCAAAATGATAAGTAAGTTGTTTCCAGGTCATCCGATTTGCATATGATGCCCAGGTGAAGTTCTTGTTTAGGAAGATAAATCTTTAGGTCTACAACAAAATCCGATTGTCCCTTGGTGGGTTGTCAAGGCAGCTGGGGAGGAAAAGAAGAAAAATGGGAAAAAGAATTCTAGCAGGTGCTGTGATAATAATCCGATGAGATGAAAGAAATTTGCTTCGGTAGCTTGTTTATGTTAAGATAAAGACATGGATTTCTCTGTTTGTTATGGATGTTTTATGTGTATGAGTATTGCGAAAAATGCAAATGGAGTTGGTAAAGTGTTATATTGTGCAACTTTATATAGTTGGTGAAATGTGGTTTCTCTTTGCATTGTTGATCTACTATTGGCATCTGTTCTCTACTCCCTTCCTTTCATTTGCTTGGTTGCTCAGATACACGTGGATTCCGCATAATAAATGTGTGGGATCTATGTGTACGTGAGGGGTTGTGTTTGGTGTTGTCTGGATGGCTTTTTTTTTTTTTTTTTTTTTGAACCATAATCATAAACTTTTCATATACTAAAATCATCCATTACTAAGGCGACTTCGCGCAAGATTATGAGCATTTCTCACCTCTCGGCGGGCAGTCCTAGTTACACATACATATCATACATAATCAAAGGACAAAACAAGGTCTAAAATATCTAGCAAAACATTTCTTATAGAAATAGCTACATCCATAACATAAGGCACAAACCACTTCAACCACTTCCCATGCCGTCCATCAAAATCTGCACCCTTCTTATGCTATTAACTGACGCCCACCTCAACGCTTGTAAAACTGTCAAAACCTCTACACCCGTAGACGACACAGGATGAACAAGTGTAAAACCTTGGCCATTTTTCCAGAGTTTCTCCGAAATAGTAGCTTGTTGAGCAAATTCTTTGTTTTCTCACAAAATTGAAGCATGAAATGAAATTTATGTAAAATGCATTTATTTCCCGTCACATGGCGTGAGCCAAGGCAAATTCGCTCGGGTCTTGTTAGATTGTTCTGAGAAAAGGAGGATGCCCCGTTGTTCAATCATCGTAGTATTAGTTATGTGTTAAGCTTGAGGGTTAGTTCGATTGGTTGGTGGATTTTTCTCTCTACATAATGACTAATAACTAGGGTTCGATTTTTTAGGTCAGGTTACAAGAAAGTAGTACAATTTATTGTAAATCCCCTAGTCGTGACATGTATGACATGTCTTTGACCGGATCGAAGGGGAGATTAGTCGAGATGGGCGTAAGCTGATTCAGACACCTATGACCATCGAACCAGATACTCCCTCTGTCCCACAATGTTGGTCTTGTTCGGAGATTCCAACTTTGTAAGGAGACAAACATTAAAATGCATGTCCCTTTTGAAAATGACCATTAATTTCCACTACTACCCCTGGAACCCCACGATGAAGTTATTTTAAATTATTTATGAAAGGTAAATTTTGGAAATCCACATTTTTCTACTTGACTTTTTAAATATGACTAATATTTTGGGACATTTCAAAATGGAATAGAGGACCAACATTATGGGACGGAGAGAGTAAAAAATAAAAATATATATAGTTGTGGGTTTTACATGTTTTGGACTCAATATATATAGTTGGAATCACTATATATTATATACTAATATATCTATCGCCGATATATATATAATAAAATATATCTATCGAACCGTACCAAGCTACTAATATTGTAATATTGTACTCCAATAAGTATCGTTAAATTGTGATAAGGTAAATAAAATTGTACTAATAAGTATATCATCTAAAATTGTTATCCGAAGCAAGCTACTAGCTCGTTAAAAAGCTCATTCGAATCGAGAGTGGTTGCAAGTGGTGGTTAGCTCATGTGGTAGAGCTCTTGAATGCCCCACATTGCATTCCGGGATCGAGTCTCATTCTCCCTTCCCATGTAATAGATTAGCAGTGACGAATGAGAAAAAAAAATCGAGAGTGGTTACTTAAAAAAATTAAGTTTGTAAAATTAATTAATCTTGGACAAACTATATTATTCGTTTGTGTTCCGCTTGTTGTAAGTTCGTGTTTGTTGGGCCGAATCAAGTATTGCAACTGGTTGTTAATCCGGGCCGCTTGGCCCAATCTTTAGAAAATGGGCCATTCCAATCTTGACCCGACTTGATAAGCTAGGGTTTTAGATCTCTTGATTTTGAATATTACAGAGGTTTAAAGGGGAAACCAGTGAGAAAAAAAATTAGCAGAAGAAAAAATGGCGTCCATTTCTACAAGAAGGCTATTGCAAAGATCAACGGCGGCTGCTAGAGCTTCACTGAGTCGTACCGGGAAAACCCAATCACCACCGTTGGCTTCTTCAGGAACGTCAAGCATCGGTGGGGTAGCATCATCAAATCCTGCTCCTTCCTCCCGCCTATCTCGCCCTCGCCATCCCTTCTTCTCCACCAGGTTCAACTTTACTAATAAATGTTGCATATGTATGTGTGTATATGAACATTTTCTGTATCTGAGTACTTGGGTTGCCCAAAATTTCCCTCAGATTTGAGTAAAAGCCTCATTTGGTATAAGCATACTAATGGACAAATGAAATCTAAGCACAAATTTGAATACAACCTTCATTTTGGCATAGTTGGAAGTTATGAAGGGAAAACAAGCCTTAAAATTCCTTGATTTGGCTAAAAATTTGAGTAAAACTCAATCTGGTACGAGTTTGAGTCAAGGAGGACTAGACTGAGTTTAGAGGGATTTTACTCAAAATTTGGTTTTGACTTTTCAGTCAATTAAAGGAGTAAGGGCTGGAGATGCTCTTAGATGAATCTTTGGAGCAAGTGTGTTTGGTGGTGCCAAAATAAGCAAATTTATGGATGCTACAGTATTAAAATATAAAATAGTAACTTTGTCGCCCCTATTTGGTTCTAGTTATCCACAATTTAAACTTCGGATCATTGAATTAAAATCATCTCATTTTTCGATAGACGATGTTGATCTCGATGATATGATCGATTCAGCATAGCCAAACTTACTGCCAAACGCCAACTTTGGCTTACGGGTGGAGCACTATTTGCCGTATTGTCTTGCGTCAAATTTTGACTTTGACAGCCTAAACGGCTCATTGGTGGATTTGCTTTTAGATGGGTCTGTAATCTTTTAGTTTCTCTATTAGTCTGAGAATGTAGTCTATTGGTGGAGTTGGGTTTTCTTTGGTGTTATAATTTTACTCAGATGTGGGTTGTGAATGGTCAATGTAGGCTGCCAGTGGAATTGGGTTGTGGAGATTCGTTGATGCCTCTGCACTCTGCCACTGCCTCTGCCTTGCTCAATTCCATGTTGTCTTCAAAGGTTGGCCAATGGGGTTGTCTTTCTGAAGGTACTTCCCTCATCCAGTAGTTCAATTTTTGACTAAAAAATGCATCGCAGGAGTTGTTCAATGAATTTGGTACAGAGATGCTAAAGAATGTTTTTGGTCATTTGTTATAGTATTCATATATCCTTGTGTTTCCTTTTTGTGCATTGCCATATGTTCCTCAGAAAATGGGGTTTTATTCATATCCTCTTGTTATAAACGACTTCAAACTAGTTGACGTTGATGGAGAGGAAAGGCGTCAAGTTGCATTCAGTTTTAACTAAAACTCATGGTTAACCATCCAAAGAAGTTTTATGATAGAACCTCAACAAGCATGATATTTAAGTGAAGGCTTCTCAGTCCATATCAAGATTTAAGCTGTTTCTCATTGGTGGGGTGGCTGGGGCTGTTGTGTATGAGGTGGGGTTGTGTATCCTCCGATGAGTTTGTGTATTTGTTGGTTCCCTACTCTTTGGTCTTGTGGTTAGAATTGCGATTGTAAGCTCTAAGCGTAAGGAAAGAAATTTTGTATCCTAGATTTGCGGACATCCAAGTTTCTAGAATTGAGAAAGGAGGAATCCCAGCTTTGTAAATCCAAACTGCCCATCAATGTTTTAAAACCCGGACCGGACCGGCTGGTTCAACCTGTTGGTCTGTCAACCGGGCTCCACTCCGGTCCGATTTCACCTAAAAACCATTCTAAACTCAGAAACGGCCTTAAAAGTAAGAACCGGCCAAACTCAGCAGTTGAACCGCTGGCTCGTTGGAACCGGTCCTGGGTCGCGTGAACTGGACCGGAAATTTTTGAACTTCCATTGCACTTTCATGCCTCCAGCTGTCGCTCAAAGGCCAGGAAAGGAATGTTTATTTGGACCCAGGCAATTAATTGGCCACTTTCTCTCGGTGAAGGGGCACGTAACCTTTTATAGAAGGGGAAAAGGTAGCAAAGAATTGTTGTTTAGACGATGTGGGATTGGGAAAAATTTCTCCAAACTGCATATCTTTACAACTCCTCTTTTTACTCCAAATTATTATATATGTTTATTTTGGTTACTTATAATTTTTAAATATAATTATGACATCACCGGTCGATAGCGGTTCGACCGGTGACCCGTCCACCCGGTTCCTTTTTTGGTTCGCTCACCGGTCCGGGTTTTAAAACATTGCTGCCCATCATACTTTGGCATTCAAATAACACAATGAAGTAATGACAAAGGCTGCCTATCAAACTCTACACTGCCTCTGATCTATTGACATTATCGTGGTTTCTTCTAGTGAAATCTATGGTGATCGAGACTGTGGAAAGTTGCACTAGCATTCAATTGGGTCACAATGGGACCAGATGATTTTGTAACTTGGTGATGGCTTTTTTTGCAGCAAGATTGAGAACCTCCGGGGTGGCAATTATATTAGAAGAAACAAGACAAATAGAACTTGAACATTTGGTACTGAATTTTAGCAGTGTATTTGAACTGCTTTCGCAGCAGTGTTATTAGCTCCATGTCATCATGTCAAAAGTCTGACTGCTTAAGGTGGTGAATTGCTTAAAAACGACAGACCACCATAGGTTTAATTTTTCAGTTGGTGTGTTCTGAGGACCAGATGGGTTTAGATTTTTCCTGTCTAGGACTGTTCGCTCATGAAGTTTAGATCCAAGGTTTCACACTCCAAAGGCTTTCTTACGAAGATGACTTGAAAACATAGTTATCAAAAAAACTAAGTCACATTGGTATGATGAATTATGGGAAGATTAGTTGTTCTTCTGTGACATGCTTGTTAATTGTCTGAATTTTATTGGATTTAGTACATGGTTTTTTATTAACCAACATGACTTGGGAGTCTGTTGTGTTATGACAGGATTTGCAACTCCACTATAGCATGGCCTTCATGTTCATCGACATGGTCACGGATCCTGGAACCCAGGAAGATACAATCCGACAGTTTTCCTTTTCTCTTCATCAATCTCGGAATAATTTGTTTGGACCTGCAAAAAGAATAGTACTACATTCTATTTGTGTGGGGAAGTGCATGCTTGAGTTTTGTATGATTTATGGTGCTAATCTGAAGAAGAATGGTCTTCTCCTTTCATGTTACTCGTTCCTTTTTGGATTGTTACAGTCAGGCTGTTTGATACCTTTAAGTAATGAAAGCACTATGTAGCAAATAATTGTTTCTTGAATGTGAAATGTACATCATGGAATTGGGACAGACAGTGAACTATATTCCGAAACTATGGGAAAAAAGCATGCTTTGATTAGAAGAAAGGGTGATTTTAAGGTGCTTCCAAATACTTTTAAATGTTTTCACTCTCAAGTGAGACTTGAGGGTTTTTTGTGGTTTTTTTGGATAACCAGGTGTCTCGGTTAGCTGTTTATGAGCATTTTTAGGCCGGTTGACAACATCCAATGTATCCCACGAGGGTGCCTGAAACTCCTCTTTTTATAGGCGGAGGTATCTAATTTTTTGATGTGCTCACCTCGACTAATCTTGGATATCACTGTCCACTAGCGAGAGTCACATTTAAATTGACCAGCAGAACTATCTTCTAATTGTTGATCTTATTTTTGGAATTGTATGAGTTGGCTAGAAACTTCCATTTATTGTCGTGAGAGTCCTCACATGTTGTGTCGGAAGAAATTGTTCCTATTTGAGTACGAGGATTGAAGAACCCTTCTGGCATTGGACACCATTGTTCTCTCTTGTGGACCTGTGGTTAGAGTGAGACTCATCGGTCAAAGTTTCTTGTGGATCTACATTTATGTGAGTTGTCGGAACAGTTACTGGAGAGGATCTGTTTCTGAAGATTGATACAACCATCATCATAGTGTTGCCGACTGAAATTAAGAAACACAAAAACAAGCATCTCCATTAATTTTGCTGTGAAAGATAGCATGTGACTATGGGGTTTCCTTTTCCCTACATGGCTACATTGGCATTTAAGCCTATTGCTCTTGGGCCCCCATGAATGTTGGACTTCAATACAATGTAATGATCTGATTTTTCAAACAAAGTGGGTGACATTTATTTGAGAATTATTCTGTTGGTCTTGGGCACCGCCATGTGGTGCCTCAACACCTCTTAACGCCACACATTCTTGTGTGATCCATACACTTAGTGGTTATGTTTCTTCCTGTAATCAAATGCTTATAAATAAACTATAACGAATCTGCATGCGTGTGACATTTGGTACGAAGCACATGCACGCGAACCGTGCTTCGTGCACGGCACTTGGTGCTTGGGCGTGGCATGGTGTCCAAGACTAGAAGGGAATGAAATGTGCTTGCCATCGGGCAAGGAAAGGCATGGCACAACATGTGTGGTGTTAAGTGGGTGACATTCATTCAGTTCATCTTGGAACCCCGCAATGTGATGCCCCAACACCTCTTAACATCACACATTCTTGTGTGATCTATACACTTAGTGGAGGTCATGTTTCTTCCTGCAACCAAATGCTTATAAATAAACTATAACGAACCTGCATGCGTGTGACACTTGGCACGAAGCACATGCACGCGAACCGTGCTTTGTGCTAAGTGTCAAGTGCTTCGTGCACGACACTTGGCGCTTGGGCGTGGCATGGTGTCCAAGACGAGAAGGGAATGAAATGTGCTTGCCATCGGGCAAGGAAAGGCATGGCAAAACATGTGTGGTGTTAAGAGGTTTGGGGCATCCCTTGGAGGTGTCCAAGACCACCTAATAATTTTTCCATTCACAACACATACTCACACAAAAATGTAAGTACAAGAGAAAAGGAAATAGTACTTTGCATTGTTTTTGCCTAGCTATAAGTGTCCCTATATTTAACCTTCCTCATGTAAGACCCATATGCTTCCTCCATTATTGCATATCCCTTGTGGATGTTTCTATCTTTTTTGAATCTTCCACACTTTTGACATGAAAAATGATGCTGCCTACTCTATAACGACTATTAGCATTTTTCTCTTACTAGTACTATAAAAAAAAACCCTATCATCCAAACACTTGTACACTTGTAACTCCTTGTTTTTCTTAGAGATCACGTGCATTAAACAATGTTGAATATATATGTTTCTGAATCCGTGCATGTAAAATTTGTGTACGTTTAGCTCTAAATCTAAAACAAAGGGGGTAATCTAAACTTAACTAACGTATATATAGCATCTTGTACCAAGGTGCTACCTATGGTGACGGCCTATCCTTTCGGACAATTAGCTATAGCTCGAACTGGACATTCCACAGGCAGGCCGGGAACCCGTATGATCATGACCAAAAAAACTTGCAACGCTGATCGCCCCTTCCCACCCAATTATAATCGATTTGGACTGTCGCGTCCATTCCATGAGGATTTGAATCCATTAAAGATCGATTGGTAGAGGAGACCAAGGTGGGTCAAGAAACGCCAAACAGACTTCAAGATCCATGTGCACTCATGGAGGATGACGATGAAGAGAGAGAGAGAGAGAGAGAGAGAGAGAGAGAGAGAATGTAGAGAGAGATGCAAATCCTAAGTGCACACACCGCAAAGAACAACTATAACCGGCACATGTTCTAGACTTCTAGCTTAAACAGAAGGTAGACATACTTATCAATTCATATGTTATTCTACATGTACTATAATTTAGACCGTTAATTATTGAATGGGCGGCTCAGATTGGGCACCACAAGGACCCAACTAACTTTTTGATAGTTTGAATGAGTTTTCACGTTGGTATTCTTAAACTACAAGTTATCAAATCAATTGACGTATGCAATGAGAATGACTTGTGAGAAAATACCGAAAATGCTTTAATGAAAACTCAGCCTTACTCTCTGAATAAATCTATGATCATATCGCACACTACACATTTCGGATTTTCAATTTTCTATCATCATAATTGGTATTTCTTAAAGTTTAGTTTGCTGGTTTTGAGTTTTTCTTACATTTCGAAAACATATAAAATACATTTCAAAAACATATAAAACACACTATATAAAATGCGGAAGAGTGAGAATGAGCAAAACAAGAGATAAAAACATGAAACAAGAATTGAGAACGGGAGCAAAAAGTATTATCAAGTTGCTCCAAGGCACACCAAGTTGCTGAGCTCTCGTGTCTCGTCCCGAATTCGAAAATAAAGTCCGAGTTGTTCACTATTTAGAGTTCAAAGCAAGGAACAACTCCATTAAAAAAATCAAGTTGATTGGACATTGATAACTTATTAACTTAGTGATCGAAGCAATTAATTTGATGTATGTAAAGAGAATGACTTATGAGAAAATACTGAAAACTCAGCCTTACTCTCCGAATAAATCTACGATCATATCGCACACTACACATTTCGGATTTTCAATTTTCTATCATCATAATTAGTATTTCTTAAAGTTTAGTTTGCTGTTTTTGAGTTTTTCTTACATTTCAAAAACATATAAAATACTCTACATTTCAAAAACATATAAAACACACTATAAAATGCGGAAGAGTGAGAATGAGTAAAACAAGAGATAAAAACATGAAATAAGAACTGAGAACGGGAACAAAAAGTATTATCAAGTTGCTCCAAGGCACACCAAGTTGCTGAGCTCTCGTGTCTCGTCCCGAACTTGAAAATAAAGTCCGAGTTGTTCACCATTTAGAGTTCAAAGCAAGGAACAACTCCATTAAAAAAATCAAGTTGATTGGACATTGATAACTTAGTGATCGAAGCAATTAATTTTTCTATGTATTTTTTAAAGTGTATTCATTGTTCATGTAATGCTGCAAAATGCGATTCGCTTATATTGTTCCCGATATTCGATTAACTCACATTTTTTCTTACGAAACTATTATACACTATAAAGTAAACGGATAGAACAATGTTTTCGAATTCGAGATAGGACGCGAACCGAGGGCCCCGCGGTCCGTAAAATACCCACATCAGGTGGTGTTTGGCACCTTATTTTTTACATTTTTGTTTTTTGTTTTTCACCTTTCGACCATTTAGGTGTTACACAACAAAACTTATTCTAGGATAATGAGTTTTTCATTTTGATGCTTAAAGAAAAAGAAAAAAAAAAGCCAAAAGTAGGATGAAAAATAGATTTTTGATTTCTCGTTCTCCACTTTTTCTCATTTTGATTAATAAAAATACTTACAGAATGTATTCTGCTCAGGGGCGGTACTAAGGGGGTGCTAGGGGGGTTCTCGGCCCCTGCACAACTCCAAATATCCTCACGTATTGTATTAGTTTTTCATGTTAATTAAGAAAAATTCTATAGGATTGGCCCCTGCAAGTCCCTTGAGTGAAAAAAAATTTCTTTAAATTGGGGTAAATCCTCCTAAAATTTCAAGTAATCAATCATTTTTTAGGTTGCTTTCGTAAAATTTAACGGTGGCTACACACATGCACATAATATCGTCTCTTATTCGGACCTTGCAAGTATCGATAAATGCTTATAAATTTTTATTTTTTTATGAATATCAAAATATATGTGATTCGGCCCCTGCTTGACTCCAATCCTGCATCCGCCACTGCTCATATCTTTCGAACACTATAATACATTCTGCATATTTTTCCGAAACACTATGCCATATTCAAAAATTATTCTGTCCATTATCTGAAAAGCCAGAATTTTAAAAAAAAAAAAAGAAATACTACTAAAAAAGAGTCATCTCACCCCTAATTTTCTTCACTCTATTGCTCTGAAACAGCTGCAGACTCCCCCAGCAACGGCAGTTACTCTGTCTCGGCCGTTGCCCCCTTCATTGAATCCATCATTCAATAATCCTCCTCCCAACATATAATAAAAAATCTCCATTCATACCAGAGAACTAGGTAGTGTGAGAAAGAGCTTGAGAGAGAGAGAGAGAGAGAGAGAGAGAGAGAGAGAGGAATCGAGGATGATGGAAGGAAATGAAGAAGGGTTTGTGAGGGCAGATCAGATAGATCTGAGGAGCATAGACGAGCAGCTTCAGAGGCATCTGAGCAGAGCATGGACTATGGAAAAGAACAAGAAAAAACAAGAAGAAGGAGGAGAAGAAGAAGAGCATCATCAGATTCATCACCGTAATTTGAGGAGGCCCTATACTAGACAAGAATGGGAAATCGACCCTTCTAAGCTCATCATCAAGTCCGCCATTGCACGTGGCACCTTCGGCACCGTCCATCGCGGTGTCTACGACGGCCTTGACGTCGCAGGTCTCTCTCTCCCTCCCTCTCTCTCACATGGAGTCCCTAATTTTAGTTAGTTCTGAAAATACTCATTTCGAATTTTCGTCTACAAATCAAGGAATACCTATTTGGGTTACTCCCCCCCACCCCCCAAAAAAAAAAAAATCCTATTTGGGTTTTGGATATTTTCTGGTTTTTAGTCTCGAGTTAACTAGTATTCCATGAAACTGACTTAAACTTACCGGAAATGTCTCTCTCTCACAACATGTCACCTTACTTACACTCGATAAGCCAGTTCCACTGACTTATTCAGTTTAAGTCAGTTCGTAGAACGGGGAATAGTTGGAATTTGGAAGTACAATTGGAGCTCACATTGTGGTGAAATATGAGCTTCTGACTCTGGATAATTGCCTTTTGTGGGTTCGCATGGGATGGTGTTGAGAGAATAGATTAAGGTGGTTTGGGCATGTCCGCATGTGTTAGGATGAAGTGATATTGTTATGGCAAAGGTAAAATGGAGCGGAGAGGTATACCAAAAGTTACTTTAGAGGCGGTGGTAGTTTGTTAAAGATCTAGGTTTGTTGGATATCATGGAATAATATGATGCCCTCGACAGAGCTCAATGGAGAAAACCGATTCACATAGCCTACTCGAATCATTTGGAACTTAAGCTCCGTTTGGTTTGGTGTTGAGACTTGATAGTTTTGGAAGTTTTTGACAAGTATTTTTTGTTATTTATTTTTAATGATTGAACAATTCTAGACAGTCAAACTTTCTCTCGGAAATCTACCCCAGGGAGAAAAACGTATGGTGAAAGCTACTGGATTGGGTTGGGGAATCCATGTGGTCCGGGTAGCTAGCTATTCAGATAACAAATGAATACCAAAGTTAACAAGTTGAACCAATACCATGTTGCAACTAACTGCAAGGAGCAACAATGGGGAGTAGGTGGAAATTGAGAGTGATGACAAAGAAGTTATTCTTCTTGGAGTATCCGAACTTGTTGCTGCATTGGATTTTGCTAGCATGATCATGTACATTAGAGGTGTGGTTCGTTCATTTGATTGACAGCTGTCTTGGACATCCAGGAAAGGCAATAGATTAGCTCTAGTCTCTCCGCAATTTAGAGGCTATTTGCCTCCTAATTGGGTTGTCTCTTCCCCTGTTGATTTACTTGATATTTGGATGCACCTGCTAGAGTTGTAATCTCTGGACATGTTTCTCTAGTTAAAAAAAAAAAAAATGAAATTGAAATTGGTATAGATCACATGCTTTGCTTGTATATCACTTGGGCCCTGTTAATATCAGATCGCTTGGATTGCTTTAGTTATCGGATAAGATTTTATTCTCATTTATTATCGTGTCTATTGATGGTTTAAAGAAAATGGGAGATCTTTGTCATTACTTTCATTATCCTCAAGCCCCTTTTCTTCCTTCCATGCTCAGTTAAGCTTCTTGACTGGGGAGAAGAGGGTCAAAGGACAGACGCAGAAATAGCGTCACTAAGAGCAGATTTTACAAAAGAAGTTATTGTGTGGCACAAACTCGATCATCCCAACGTAACAAAGGTACCTATTATGCCTCAACTTCGTTCTCTTGTGCTTGCATGTGCGTTCTTCTTTGGAGGTGTAGAAAACTTGTACTTGCACAGGAAAAAACTTTAGATTTTGCTAAGTTCAGTCTTCAAAGACATTCTAAGATAAGTTTTGTTCGTTGGACAAGAAGTTAGAATCAGTCAGCCCTAGTGACTTTGTGAATTGTCAGGGCATTGGGAACTTAATAGTTGGCTAAAATGTGAGGTACAAGGAAGCATGATGCTTAACATAGCTCAACCTTAGTTGATAGAAAAAAAACCTTAGTTGCAGGATCCTTCTAAAATGGGTTGCGCTCCCTAGACAGGAGCTCGAATCCGCGCTCCCGAGACAGGAGCTCGACGGGTGCTTGCTCCCATCTAGACGGGAACCCGCTTCTAAATAGGATGGGAGCTTGCACACTAATCTTAAGGACGAATTTCTCACTTCTCTTTCCAAATATATATGCAAAGAAGAAGAAAAAGAAAAAAAGAAGTAAGAAAGATTTGGGACTCTCTCTTTCTCGTCTAGCATTCTACTACTTATCTATGTGTTTAGTCTAAAAATCTATTGGGATGTCTTAATAATGTTTATATATATAAAATGTTCATATACATGCTCCCTTGGCAACTATAAAACATCTATACAATACATATAACTTATAAATATAGACAAATATATTCATATATATATTTATTTACTAAATATTCCCTCGCCGCTCCCAACCTAGGGAGCTTCTATATACCCCCGCTCCCGCCTTTGTCCCCACTCCCACTTGTGCAACTAAGAGCTCAACTAGTAGACAGAGCGGGAAGAAGGGTCGTAGGAAGTCAGTGCTGTGCAACTTGTTTCCTAGATTATTAACTAGTAGTCGCTACATGTTGCTTTGTTTTGAAACTTTTGAATATCTTTCTAATAAGAACAAGAAGGCCATTGTCTCTAAAAGGGCACTAGGTAAATGAGATGCTGCCATAGGAATCTTTTGAGCACCAAAACGGGTGTCTAGACATATCATGTCTTGACAAGAACTTCACTAAAGACTGGGCAAGGGTCATAGATCACAAAATCGCACTCTCACTATTTTCTTGCTGGATTGATTTTGCAGTTCATCGGGGCTACATTGGGCACGCCAGAGCTCAACATACAGACAGATAATGGTCACATTGACATGCCGAGAAATGTTTGTCGTGTTGTTGTTGAATACCTTCCTGGGGGTACACTGAAATCTTTCCTTATAAAAAACAGAAGAAGGAAGCTAGCTTTTAAAGTAGTCATCCAAATAGCTCTGGATCTTGCAAGAGGGTAAAACTATCAATCTCCCTCTGTTTGCATTTTGTTATTTAAGTTTTTGAAAGTAATAATTTTTCATAAATCTTGCAGAGTTTGGCATTCTGATTGTTTTTTAACTTGAGCTTTACCAAAACTGCCCCTCTCTTCTCATTGTTTTACAGGTTGAGCTATCTTCATTCGAAGAAGGTTGTCCACAGAGATGTGAAGACAGAAAATATGCTATTGGACAAGACACGGACAGTTAAAATAGCTGACTTTGGGGTTGCTCGTGTTGAGGCTGCAAATCCCAACGAAATGACTGGTGAGACGGGAACCCTTGGTTACATGGCCCCTGAGGTTTGTACTATTCACCGCACATCATGTTAAATTCCATAACGACATTTGCTCTTCCCCTTTTTTATATAGACTTGGAAATGGTACAGGTTCTCAATGGAAGCTCATATGACAGGAAATGTGACGTATATAGTTTTGGTATCTGCCTGTGGGAGATATACTGCTGTGACATGCCGTATCCTGACCTCAGCTTCTCGGAAGTGACATCAGCTGTTGTCCGCCAGGTAACATAGACCCTGATGTGAATGCATATGAGAAAATTGGTTTTGACGATGCAACAGAAACGAAATGTGACCTTGTTTCGGAATTGATTTTTGTTTTCTCCGTTTTTTCATGGATTTCAGAGTTCTGAAAAAATGTTTTCTTAAACATTTTACCAAACCAAGTTTTCTGTGTTTTCCTAAAGCAACATAGAACAGAAAACAGCTCTGCCAAGGTTTTACAACCTAATGTACACTGCTGTTGAATCTTATAAAAAAGTCACTGTTAATTGTTTAAGTTTTTCATCAAAGCTTTCTATGTGGAATAACAGAATTTGAGGCCAGAAATACCTCGATGTTGCCCAAGCTCCATTGCGAATGTAATGAAACGATGCTGGGATGCTAATCCTGACAAACGGCCACAGATGGACGAAGTAGTTTCCCTATTGGAAGCCATAGACACATCGAAAGGCGGAGGTATGATCCCTCCCGATCAGTCTCAGGGTTGTTTCTGCTTCCGTATGCACCGAGGGCCTTGACTATGAAACTCCTCTCAAGGCAGACTCAGCAATTTGAACTTGAGATGCATAGTTTTAAGCATCATCAAGTTGTAGTTGATTCAAGACAAGGGAATAGGGATTGAAATCCCTGTTTCTTTTAGGGCCATGATGTTGTAAAGCTTTTCTTTGTTGTTTTCATTTCCTTCTTGGTCCTTCTACTTAATGATGACTATCAAGATTGATAGGGATCCGGGGACCCTGTAGTGCTTTGGGCACTGCAGGATTGTAGTCTCCAATCACAGCCGTCGAAAAGTGTTTTCAATGGTCTGGATTTGCTGACGCTTTCTTCCCCGGTAATAAAGCTTTCTTACCGGTAAGAAAGCTTCTGCGAATCCAGACCATTGATTGCCAAGTTGGACGGCTGTGATGCACGCTACGACCTTATAGCGCTTTGGGGCGCTACAGGGTCCCGGATCCGATTGATAGTCCAGTCCTAGAATGGGATGGAACATATGTTCGATGTGCTTCCTTGTATCAATGATTTCTACTGTTTTATTGGTTAGAAATTTGACCAACTTTGCGAACTATGATATTCTGGCACTGCGAACAGTTGAATCATTTTTGTACAAAGAGGCAACGGTGGTGGTGGTGGTTGTGGATGTGGTGGCGGCAATGGTGGTTGTGTGGTGGTGAGTTTTTGACAATTGTGGTGGGGGATGGTGACATCATTTAAGAGCTTTATTAGTCGTTTTACATTTGGGATAATTGAATTTACTGCATTTTAAGCCGTTGAAATTACATATTTTATCGGCGTGTTACCGGACTAATTAGCAAAACAGCTAACTGTCCAGATCTAAGTACTTGCAACTTGTAAATGTTGAAATGACATGTCTCCTCATCTGACCAACTTATTGCAGTTTTATTCGTACGTCTCAGTCGTTGTGTATCTAATACTAATATGGGATGCCAAACATCCTCGAGCACGGCACGCAGACACGGACACGGACACGGTCATGAATCTGATACCATGTGTATGTGTATGTGTAACACGCAAAATTCACCGCACTCCAAGGTACTATCCACTTTGGCCACCAAAATTGCTTTTATGGGTTTGTCCCAAACTCCAAGCTCTTTTTTATAATTAAGTGGGATTGGTTTTCCAGAATTAGTCGATAACTGTTTTATGTGTCAACTTTAGACATCGTTAACAACTTATACAGAATGCCAACATCTGTCTGTATATATCGATAGGATTAATACTGGATTCCTAGCATGTCATAAAAGGAAGTACGATATTTTTTGTTTGGGTGATTCAACCAGTACCGTATGTTGTCCCACTTCGTAAAGATGGTGACAAGTAGGGATGACCTGTAATTCCAGACTTTTTGAGTTCGAAACTTAGCACCCTCTTGGAGTAAGGCCATAAGAGCTTTTCTTGTGAATTCTCTAGCCCTAGAATGGATTATTTGACCGGATCGGGGAGGAGATTAATCGAGGTTGCTCAAGTTAACCCGGACCCCTCGACCCAAAAAAGAAAAGGGAGAGATTGTGATAAGTATTTATCATATAAAGACATCCATACATACAGACACGGGGTGCACACTCAAAAACATATCCTAAAAGCATTGTTCTTCCTCAGGTGCCCTCCCACCTTTTTAATTTACATGGTAGCTTTTTCATTTCCCCCAAATTCTCTCTACCAATTAGCCCTCCTTGAGTTTGTCTGCCCCTCACAACCCCCTCCTTTAGAGATTTTCCATTGAGATTCTTGTCAAAAGATGCATTTCACGTAGACACTCCCTTAACCTTAGCAAAGAAGGAATTCTATACTCTAAAAAGGCAAGTGTGTGTTATTGTGTTGATTTTTTTTAGAAGAATTGCAAAATTACGATACAGGATATATTTCTTTCGATTCGTATTGTCCCCTTAGGAAAACAATACATATCCCATCCCGTATCCTTTTTTTTATATAGAAATCCTACGATACGATGGTGTATCCTATGATATATATGCGTGTTGCGATTCAGTACGTATCCTACGATTACTGGACAGAAGAAATCCGGGTACCCAAAAAATGGAAGAAATTCAAATATTATTGAAAGAAGTGGAACCTCAAACACATTAATCTAAGTCGTTTGAGTGACATTCAAGCCATTTAAAAGATATCCAACCTCAATGTAGGGCTTGAATATAAGAAAAATCTGAAAAACCATAATTCGATTGTGTTTTGTGGGGAAATTTTTTAGAGATTTTCTTTTGTCTATGATTAAGGTAGCAAGAAACCTCAATCTAATAAATCCCAGTTGAGAGACTTGAAATTTTACAACTCAAAGACTTAATTTGTTGGTGTTATTAGGTATAGATACTTGTTAATTGTATATTAATTATGGTTAACGTATCTTATGATACGCGATACGTATTCCGATGTGATTTATAAAATAAAAAACGATGCTCCTACATATCCCGATTTCAAAACCTTGCCCGCGAATAGTAAATGAAATTATGTTTGATGGAATTAAAGGATAAAAAGAATAAAGTGGTATTCAGGACTTCACTCATACAAGCCGATGATAAATCAAAATATGGATGATACGATATGATGTGATTGATTTTTTTTTTTTGTCATTCGTCATTCCTAATCTATTACATGGGAGGAGGGGGAAATGAGACTCGATCCCGGAATGCAGTACACTCATCAAGAAACAAAATCTAGAAAAATATAACAATCGTCTATGAACGTTGCTAGTTGTTAAGGATAAAGTTGCTAGTTTCCAACTTATCATGGACTCATTTCATGTTAAACAAAACATTTTGGCATTTTACTTTTACAGATATAAACAGGCCTCAACATTTATCCTCACGTGTTTAAAATTAGAAATGTTTACATAAAAGAAAGTGGGTTTTCTTCCTCGGGCAATTTTCCATCATCGTTTGTGAAACCCCAAAATCGATTTCAATATACTTAAAATCCAAGTACTTCCTTCTTCCTGATTTGTTTGTCCAATCTCGGATTTCCAAATTATATAGGAAAACCAAATGTGATCCATTAATTTGTAAATTTATACATAATCTAATCCATTGATTTTGGAGTTAAACAGTCAATTTGAGATTGGTATAAGTCAAAAGGGGGACAAACAAATCGGGGATAAAGGGAGTATCAAAATATTGGAACCCACCTATAGTTAGCATATAAAGATTGAAACTTTGTGTGACACGCAATATTATTATGCCCTTTTCTTCGAGGCATGTTTGTGGGACCCACATCAACAAATCCATAATTTAAAAATAATCTAGTAAACGAATAATGGGATCCACATATAACTAGTCAAGCTTTATAGAAGCCGCGATATGACAATATTCAAGCATTATAGAATATTAAATCCTGCACAACAATTTTAGATAAAAGGAATATAATTTGATAGTCATGGTGGAGCAACCGAGAAAAGCAATCAAGATTGATAAATACACTAAGATTGAGTTTTTACTAAGGTATTTACGGTATTTTCTAGTATTGTTTATTAGAAGAATGATTAAGCAAATATCAAAAATACCATAGTGCAAACTCCGCCTAAATAATGAGTCTCGATTAGTGGGATCCAAGTTAAACAAGCACAAGTGAAGACTTATATATAGAGGTGACAATTTGAATCCATTTATATGGACCCACCCAAACCCAACCAATTATAATCAGCCCAAACCCACCCATATCCAAATATGATTTCTAATTGACACAACCAATTAAACCCACTCATGTTTGGGTTTAGATGGGTGGATAATGGGTTAGAAATGGGTCCAACCTAAGAAACCCATCCATTCTACTTTGTCTTGCAAGAGGTAGGTAGGTAACTACTACAACTGTACGTTTGACTTGTGTTTCCACGTACATGCCATATTTTAAGTAACTCTATAATGAGTACTCTCTCTCCAACTAAACCACGCATGGGATCGAGGGCAATTTTGATCACTGGAAAAATGTTTTTCC
>JAXBDA010003653.1:0-33370 GCA_036023075.1 Gaultheria prostrata
CATTTTACACATTAAGATTTCGAGAAAGGCCTCTGTTTGGTTTTCGCTTTAAGCCTTCAAAAAATCAGGGCCGGCTTTGGTACCATATGATTATAAAAAGTGAGAAAGAATTACCCTGCCAATTAAGATACATATTCGGATTCTACACATCCCACGTTTGCCCATAGTCAGTGATGGGTGTGGGGTGGGATGGATGGGGAAGTTCACTGGTGGGAGGGGAAGAGGGAGAGTTTATGTTTTGTTTTGTTTAATTATCACTCACTACTTGCATCCAACCATCAGATTCTTTAGACTTTATTACTAAACTTTTTTGTTTGAGAGTAATTTGTGTATGGTCAAAATAGTTTTGTCCGGAGTTTTGTGATAGGATTCCTACTTGTGATACATCTATCGTGCCTCAAAACTATGTATTGTTCACTGCATACGTGCATGCCTTGTCACAAGAACTATTGGTACAATAGTTTCATTTATTGTGTGGCTTTTGTTGTTCCTTCATGTGAGTAGGTGCACCGTGGCTCCTAGTAACTCTGCCACTATCACTTTTAATAGCATATCACTTTTAATCACATTTGATGTATCTATTTTTAGTCTGTTTCTTACATATGGATACAGATGATCAATTAGACTCTGTAAGCTCCAAAAAGCTACGTCCATTTTGCGGTTGGCAATTCCATTTAACAAATCACTTTTTTACTTATATCCCTTGGTTTATCGAGTTGTAATTTTCTAAGTAGGAGTCTGTATAGGATTAGAGTGGAAGGAATTTATTTTTAATGTAATTGGAGGGTTAGTAGATGATCGGTTTCCGCCAGGATCAATCGGGTTTGCAATCTGGTACCTCTGAACTGTGGTATAAAATTTCAGCCGTGATAGACCAATTACAGGATCAATCGGGCTTGCAATCCGGTCTCTGAACCGTGACATAAAATTCCAGCCGTGTTAGACCAATTACAGGATCAATCGGATTTTCAATCTGGTACCTCTGAATTTGCACATGCCGAGATTAGTTGCATGCGATCAATCGGTTTCAACATGGGATTGATCGGGTTTATATATTCCTATAAAAGCAGACGTTAGATCTAGGGTAAGTCTGTTGTAAGGGAAAAATGAGAGAGCGGCTACAAGAAACAAAACCCTAGATTAATACTTTTGAATCTTGAAGCAAGAACAAGATCAATGGATCTTTGATTTCTCCATCGTTTCTTCAGGAGGTTTCTACATCGATTATCAAAGTTCAAGTTTCTTCCGGTGGATTTCTGGAAGATAGTTTGGAAGACTCGAGGAGTCGAGACAGCGGCAATCAAATACTGGGTGTGGTGAACGAGGAGTCGACAACCGATCTTAGGTCAATTGCGAGGAGTCTCAATTGTGAGTAAGGTCGTTTGTAACTGCACAATGATTTTTATAGTGCTTGATTCCTTCCCGTGGTTTTTGCCCATTTAGGGTTTTTCCACGTATATCTTGATGTTCATCGTTGTTCTTCTATTTTTATTTATTTGCTTTAGTTGATTGATAGCAAAATAGGAATTTCAGACTCATCTTGCACTTAACCATTTTCATTCTTTTTTAATTCCAGGTCCAAGAGTTGAAGGGTTGTGATTTCAGTATCGATCATTCTCAAGCACAGATTTTCTACTAGTAGAGGGCTTTCTTTTGACCACAAAGACATTTACATTAGTTTTTTTCCTCACATGTATAAATTTCTATTTTATTCATTTGGATCTTTCTACGCATTTTATGATGAATGTGTTGTATTAACATTCTCTTTTTTATGATATTGGTATATTGATTCAAGGAAAGGTTGTAGTTGTGGGCCATTTCATTTTTTCTTGGCTAGTTCTGTGAGCTTGCTATGGAAGCGCTTTCGATTTTTAGATTATGAATTACACAGTTTACACTCCACTGTTCTGATGTTAAAACATGAAACTGAACGTATAATTTAGAGCTTAAAATTTGAAGTGAAACACATATGTCATATATACAAGTATGGATTAGTGGAGGCTGCATGCATCTTAAAAAAGATACGTATACGTGTACAAGGGGTATAACCCAGGCGAATATCATTAAAATTACATGTAATATAAACTTCCTAATCCACAATTCTTCCCAAAATGCATGTACTTCCCACCGTTTGCATGCAAATCTCATCCTTGGCCTATGAGCCTTCCCCAATTTTTGAGAGTCATCGATCACAATGACATGACTGTGTGTTCACCGGTACTTTTCATCCATTCTTTTAAGGCATCATCAGTGGCACACACCTACTAACATTATAAAAAAAACCCATCATATCAATATTGGACTTCTACATTTGAAAATATATAAATATTAATACTCACCTTATGAGTTATAAAATGCTCTGTATAATCATATAGAGTAGGAGATGGGCTTACATGGCCATCATGCGTTGAAGCGTCGCACTGAACAAAACAAAAAAAATATATGGAAAAAAAAAATCAGCAAATATTTCGGTAAGAAAAACATGAATTGTTACATAAAAATCAAGTTTTATCATTTGAACACAGGTCACAAATTCAAATATTAAAAAATGAACTGATTACTACTATTCGGATATAAACAATTGATTTAATCTACAGATCCTACATTTGCCCATGTTCAGATTTTATAAGTTGAAGTTAGTGTCCGAATTCACGTTTTAACTTTTGAATATAGAAATAAATCCTACACTTGCTCGTGTTCAGATTGTATAAGTTGAACTGATTGTCTTACTTCATATTGTAAAGTTTGAATTTATGAACACACTACACTTACCCTTGTTCAGATATTATAACTTGAAGTATGTTGATGAAGTCATAGTTTAAAGTTCGAATATATAAGCAAATTTTAGTTTCAAACAAACGAAACATATGGCGGGAATTTGGACCTAATGGTTTCAAACATATCATTCATGTTTTACAATCCGAAGTAAGCTACATATTTCAAATGTTAAATAATGAAAACATTGTTCAAATTCAATACTGGGAATATGAATTTCGGACGACGAAAAACACCAACGTGAAATCTGGGTCTTACCTCTCCGGTTGCTTTTGCCTCCCAAATCACCATTTTCTTCTCATCATCTTTCTTGTCCACCTCCATGGAGCTTGTAATCGAAAAATGGAGCCCCGTTGCTGTTTCTTCCATTTCAAAATATGAGAATAGTGGGTCAATGGAAGGGGAATAACCTTCCATGGAAGGCTCCATTGGGTTCTCCATTGAAGGAGAAGTGAGGAATGGGGAGGGCAGTGAAAATTTTTAGGGTTTGAGATGGGAGGATTAGAAGAGGAGAAGATGGAGAAGATGACAATGGTGGTTGGCTGAAGAACAGAAGAAGAGAGGCACGTGGGTTTTTTTTTTTGTTTTAGTGTGTGGTTGTTTGTAAGGGTTTTTTGGTTTTACTAAATACAACCAAGTTAAATGAGGGACAATGTAGTCTTTATACATTGGGGTATTTTTGTCCTAAATTTGTTAAATTTCACGTGGTTGAATTTAGCTAAAACGTGGTTGTTAATAGAATTACCCTTCCACGTAAGTGGTACCCCAAATAACTTTCCTAAAATACCCCTCTGTGAATTAAATCCTAACACCCAACCTCTCTTCCTCCATCTCTCCCCATCCTCCGCCGCCTTTGAGCTCAGCTCCACTGGCGCTGACGTCTACGTCTCTCTTCCACAACATTTACCCGCCATTCCTAAACCCAAAAATGGGTCAGAACGAAACAAATTGAATATCGACCAAACCCAAAATTCAGACAGAACAGAACATAACAAGCTTGATACCTGCGACATTGAGATGGATCGATGGCCACAGGTCCTTTAACATTTATGAAATTGAATATCGACCAAATCAAATCAGATGAATTGCATATATCAAGCTTAATATCAAACGAATCAGAAAAACAAAATCCGAAACATATTTTCTGATACGAACCAGAAAAAATTTGGTCAATACTTTTTTCTATTATTCTGTTCGCCTCATACGGACCAGAAAAAATTGAACTATTGGAGCAAAATAGAAACAAAACACACAAAATACGATTCTTGAATGAGAACGAATGGGTTGCTTAACCTCGGACGACGGCGGTGACGATCTGTTTGTCCACCAGTCATCGATTCAAGCTGAAGGCTTTCGCTCTCTAGGCGAGGGCGAAGCCGTGTAGTTCATCGTCGAGCAGGACCACGGCGGCGGCACTAAGGCTGTCGACGTGATTGGCCCCGTCGGTGCCCCCGTCTAGGACGGACGTGGCGGCTGCGACGACGGAGAACGTGGTGGAGAAGGTGGTGGGTACGGGTTTAGCAGTGGAGGTGGACGGAGGTGGTGGTCGTGACCCTACCTAAAATACCCTGATTTGTGAAAAAAAAAAAAAACAAATTTACTCAGCGTATTTTAGGTAGTGCATTGAAAAATTACCATGTATGTGTCATTATTATTTTCCCTGTCATGGTTTGGTCATTAGGCAAACCATGACTGTCTTTTGGTAATTTGTTGCCCCAACCGCCATGTTTTGGTCATTAGCCCTAAAAAATTTAAAATAGTACTACAATATTTGTATCTTTAATAACTCAATAATAAGCATAATTACATAGGTAATTCAAACTTCAAGCCTAGTAAGAAAAGTACCTCAATAACATTATGTCAACCTTTTATTAGAAAATTGTATAATCAATGAAATTTTTTTTAACTACTCAAAACTGTACATCCCGGTGAGTACATCCCGGGAACTTCTAAAAATATGTTTTAAATACATTAAACTGGAGAGGGTAAAACCCGTACTCCCTTTAGGGTGCCCTAGCTCGGCACAGCAACACGGATGTACCCTACAGGGGAACCGAGCTAGGGAGGCCACGAGTAGGGCCAGGCGCGCAGTACATAGTCAACCATGGCACCACGAGAAGGTGCAAGGTCAGGACCGAGCTACGAATAGATCGGTCCTGGGATCTACGGGTCAGCAACGGTATAGCCGAGATATGTGGCAGCACGGTTACACCGCTATTGGGCTAACCAAACGGTAAGGCGTTCTGGAAGGGTCTGGAATACTCTCTTACGTGATAAGAGGAGTATCCCGTGATTCAAGGGAATGATGTGAGCATTCCATATCGGATAAGGAATGAAGAATCCTATTGAGAGTCGTATTGCACAAGCGTATGGGAGTAAGTCCTATATGGAAAGGAATCCCATTAACCATGGAAGACCGATGTGATGCCGAACTGCACCTAATGAGACGAGTCCTATTAGGAAGGGTTTCCTAACGTGATAAGGAAACTAGGGCAACAAGGGCCCGTGATCAGCAAGCTAACCTATACCTATAAATACAAGCATGGTGCCTACGGTGTGAGGTACGTGTGAAACCTATTCATACGCATTACTCTATGCTTACTTAGTATCCTCAACTAACTTAAGCATCGGAGGGCCTTTGCCACGAAGGGCAAAGGTGCTCTAACAGCTCTCTGTCTTGCAGGTTTAGAGATTTAGAGGTATCATACGGATTCCAGAATTCTACCCTCTACATAAACGGTTCGGATCATCAAAACATGACCAGAAGAGGGGAGGTCAGCAAAGTAGGGGTACTTAATTCTCCGTGTGTATATATACACCCATATATACAATCAAGCCAAATAGTGTGTCATATTCAGATTCGGCTAATTTGTCAAACGAGTCTAAAATTGAGATTTAAGTTTGACTCATTTAATACTTGAATCGAATTGAACTAGAATGAGTTTTTATCAATCAAACCACTCAATTCATTTGTAGTCTACGCTCCTCAATTTTCCTTGAGGGTAGGGCTGCAAATGAACCGAGTTATTCGCGAACTATTCGAGGCTCGATTTGGTAAAGGCTCGTTCGAGTTCGACTCGTCTATTAAACGAGCCGGACGGCCGGGACCTGGACCCCAATGTTAGGCTCGGTCCATAAACGAGCCGAACTTGAACTCGACAATATTCGGCTCGGGTGGGCTCGCGAACCTAGAGTATATATATATTTTGTAAGAATTTCACATATAATCTTGAACGTGTAGGAACTTTTACATATTCATAATGAAAATTTTATATCTTATTCTTATATAAACTTTTAAAGTACTACACTTAAAATTTTAATATGTTTTTATACTTTTATATATGTATAAACTTATTTATGTACGAAATAAAAATTTTATTTACAGTTTTAGACATGTATGATAGCATAAATATATAGTATTTTTGACTCGTGAACATGTTCGAGTTCGAGTCAAACCTAGGCAAATTTGGCTCGAGATCGGCTCATCAAAATTTTAGTGAGATTGAGTTCGTTTAAAAACTTAACGAACAAACCTGAATATTCTAAAATTCGTCTCGATTTGGCTCGTTTGCCGCCCTAATTGAGCGGTACCATAATTTTTCTGGAAAACAACCTCTTGATGTGAAAGGTAAACAATAAGGGATACCTGCTGCTAGCTTTCATGAAAATCCTCTGTAACTTTTCCGGTTTTCCCTTTTCCATCTTCCTGAGAAAATTATATCCCGGTGAAAAGATTTTCGTGGGATACTCTCTTTTTCACGCCCTGGTCCCGGTGGTTCGACCCCGTATCGCTTTCTGAACTCACCCAACTCTCTCTCTCTCTCTCTCTCTCTCTCTCTCTCTCTCATCAAATTTTCCCATTACTTTTAAGCGAAAACCTTTGTTTGTGTGTCTGGTGAAGGTGGGTGTTCTCAAACCTACCTGGTTTGTCATTTAACAACTTCATTATATATTGGTAAAATTGTATGCGTATGTTCTCTACAACTTCGTACCCATGCGTACATGTTCTCGCTATGGAATGTTATTATAATTAGAGCCCTGGTTGCGGATGATTGGGGATTACAGTTCATATCTCGTCATCAATTCCGCGTTTCTCTTCCCTGTAGATTTTTTTTCCTGCTGCTTCTTATTGCTTCGTATCGCATTTTAGGTTCTCTGTAGCAATTACATCTTCATTTGGCTTATCATCAGATACACAATACATACAAACATTCTCTTTGGTTAGTTTGGGTTCAAGTTTTTGCAACTTATTCCATTTTTCATAGTTTGATTGTAAACCGTTTGATTAGGTCCATTTTCGTTTGTGCGAAATATCAGATTCTGGGTTTCGTTGTATCGTGGAGGCGATTCGCTAACAAATTGTTTCGCACCAGATTGTCAAGAGTTGAATTGGTGGATTGAATAGGCAAGAAACTTTGAAACGCTTCTTGAAGCAACCCTTCGATTTTCTCCATCTTTATCCTCTTCCGTTAGATTTCCAGCATTTTCACCAACCGACATATGGGTTTGTTCTGGATCTTAGCTTGACATTGGTATGTGTCCGTAAATTTTAATGCAGACCAAAATTTGAAGCATCAAAGGGTTGATTTGACAAGTATTTCAATTGGGTTTGGTAGAGTTCTCTTTTTTGCATGGAGAAATTGATTCCAAAGTTGGAATCTTTGGGGAAGGCTGCCTTATTTGTTTCTGATGAAATGTTTAGCATGAGGAAGTTAATCTGATTTGGGTATATCTGATCTGAGAATCCGTGGCATTGGGTAAGCTGAGAGGAAGTTAGTGGGTGTTAGATATGGGGTCCAAGGATGAGAGGCACCGTCATAATCTTGTGCCTCTCGCTGCGTTGATCAGTAGAGAGATGAGGAGCGAGAAGATGGAGAAGCCAACTTTGAGATATGGGTATGCTGCACAGTCTAGGAAAGGAGAGGACTATTTCTTGATGAAGACTGATTGCCACAGAATTCAGGGGAATCCTTCTACGTTATTTTCTGTTTTCGCGGTGAGTGATTTAGCAGTTATTCTCTGATGGTTAAATACCAAAAATGTTAAGAAATATTGTCCCATATTGCTTAGGAGAGCAATGGGTGATCACTTAATATATGCTGTGACCTCTCCACTCATTGCCAATTGGTTTTGAGTTGGATGTTTCCACATGGTATCAGAGCAGGGCCCATTCCACTCCACATTAAAAGAAAAAAAAATCACAATCTACACCCCACGACAGACCAGCAAAAAGGCTGCACGATGATAGGACCCAAAAAGTGGCCACACGTGACAGACCTCAAATGCGGCTGCACGTGAGGGGGGATGTTAAGAAATATTATCCCACATCCATTAGGAGAGGAATGGGTGATCACTTAATATATGTTGTGACCTCTCCACTCATTGCCAATTGGTTTTGAGTTGGATGTTTCCACATGAGAAGATTTGAGAATCAAGGAATCAAGAGTGAAATTCTTGAGAGAGAAAGTGCAGAAGAAAATATCTCATATTATTTTTGTTACGTGTCTGTTACAAAGAGCAATTGAAACCTTATATACATGACCCTTACTGCTCTCTTATTGGACAACAAGTCCCTCACTTGGATTGCTGACATGGCAACAAACACACCTTGGCCCGCCTAACTGACTTCAACAGAATTACACTTGAAATGAAATGGAAATGAACTTTCCAAGGAAACACAATTACAAATGAACATCTAAATGGAATTGCATTTGATATTCGTAATTTTCTTCAATGACCAAACTACAAGGGCCATATTTAATTGCTCAGTTGTATTGTTCATCTTCCTTCGGCATTGATCTCTTTGTTGTTGGAGATGTGCTGATCATGTGCATCTTTAAATCCAATGTACTCTCTTGCCAATATTTCTGCAAGACATTAAGGACTATTAAAGCTGTGGAATCCTCATGCTGTGTCCAAAGGAATAATTTTAGTTTCTTCCCCATGAACTTTTTTTGTTTTAAATTTCCAGATTTTTGACGGGCACAATGGGAATGCTGCGGCGACTTTCTCAAGGGATCACTTGTTAAATCATGTGTTGGGTGCTTTTCATCGAGGACTTGGGCGGGATGAGTGGCTTCAAGCTTTACCTCGGGCTGTCGGGCATTAGTTGCAGGTTTTGTGAAGACTGATAAAGATTTCCAGAGTAGAGGTACATAGTTTGGCATTTCTTCAGGGATTTTTGGTTCTCCTCTATCCTTTCCGTGTTATCAATGTGGTTCGAGTGGAGAAAGAAAATGAAGGTTTTTGTTTCTCTTTGTTATTTTCTTCAGGAGAAACTTCTGGAACTACAGTTACATTTGTAGTAGTTGACAGATGGACTGTGACAGTTGCATCTGTTGGAGACTCCCGTTGCATTTTAGACACTCAAGGGGGTGCTGTCTCTGAGTTGACAGTTGATCATAGACTTGAAGAAAATGTGGAGGAGTGAGTGTTTACCTTTCACACTTTTGCTCATTTGTCTCTCTATAGTGGCAAGATTTATTTGGTGTTGCTGCAATTGCAGGAGGGAGCGTGTAACTGCTAGTGGAGGCGCGCAGTTGCGAGGCTTAGCATTGTTGGTGGTGTTGAGGTGAGTTGTTTCTTGGTTCAGAGCAAAAATATATTGATCAATTCAATAGAGAAGTTCATTTGGTCGCGTCACAATAAAGGAAGTAGTACCTTTGTGTGGTGTATCGAATAGTTACTAATATATCTGCTTTGGCACGTTCCCATATGACATCACCATTGGCTGTCTCTCCGGATTTTTTTTCTTTTGCCCCGGAGTACACTCCGTGCAATCAATCAGAGGGAAGACCAAGACAACTTCCAATATGATGCTCTGAGTTTGGAATCTGTAAAACGCTGGTTTTTCCACAAATCGATTGATTAAGAGAGAGAGAGAGAGAGAGAAGAGTCAATGAGTCAAGGTCGTTATTGTGGTGGTGGGCCAACGAGGAAGGCAAGTAGGAAACCCCCTCTCAATGGAGTCTTTTTCCCCTACCCACCATTCCAATGTAGAAGAAGGAATAGCCCTATTTTTTCGGACGACTTCGCAAGTCCTCCTCCTATAAGAGCAAAAACAGCAGCTATGGCAAAATTTTGAGCAAAAAAAGTTGGTGTACAGTGCATATAACTACCCCATTACTCTCAACACTCCAATAATACTATCGATTTTACTTTTTTTTATTAAGATATTATTATAAAAGAGAGGAGAGAGAGAGAGAGAGAGAGAGAGAGAATGGACAGGTGGAAAGAAAAGGGGGGAGAGAGAAAAAAAAGTGAACCAGTTAAAGATTAAAAAAGGGAATTGCTTGTGCACAGTGCCACGCTTCTTTTGGCTATGCACTGTACCAAATTTACACTTACGGTAGAATACATGGGTGTTTACAGAAGCTGCTGCACCATGGTTTTTTTATTTTGCCCAAATCAGCAATTTACAGAGATTGCTGCACATGCTCTAACAGCGTTTCCAAGTCAACTGCCGTGTCAACCATAAATTCAAACCAAACTACGGTGGGTTCCTTGATTTTTACAAAACTCCTGTTTCTACTTGCAGAATTTTGCCCCCCCTCCCTCCCAAACAAAAAGGATGAGGGAATTTCGTTCCTGTTAAAACTATGGCGTTTGTTCTTGTGGTGCTAAATTGGGAATTAGAAATGGGTTTTCCCTCTTTTTTACTCTCTTTCTTTCTTGTCTTTCCTCTGCTGTTTCTTCACTCTTCTGGTTATTCTTGTCCATCCTCCTTCGACTGTGGACATCTCGGTCTGATCAAATTCCCTTTTACAGACTTTACATATCCCGAGTGTGGATTGTGCGCATTAAGTTGTCGTGAACCATCTCCAAAACTTGTAGGGGGCAAGGAGGAAACATCTTATCAAGTTATGGGCATCGACGACCATACCATAAATGTTAGTAACCCAATGCTAAACAACAGTATCCATTCCCACATTTGTGATTTTTCCAGTTATTTCTTCAATCCTCTGACCACTACGTCTTCTATTTCCTTCACTGTCTCCCCCAATCTCACCTTCATCAAATGCCACACCAGCACCTTTGAACATAAGAATGCAATTGATAAGTACTTCTCTGGTAATTACACTCCTTATAGAGGCGAAGGCAAAGGTTGCCATGGATACATTGTCTACTAGTCATATCCGAATAATACAATTCCGACTCAGGGCAGTATTCAGCCAAACTGTACGTCTTTCCAACTGCCAATAGTGTCATCAGTTGAGGGCCGAAATCTGAGTGATCCATTCTCATTATTGACTTCTGATTTCTCTGTTGCATATCATGTGTCGAAGGAAAGAGGTACTGGCATTTCTGTACTAATACCATCAAAAACGACTTCAATTTATAGCAAGCTGCTTCATATGAATTGGTTATCTGGGCTTTCATTAACGAAAATACAAACTGGGGTCCTTGATAGTCTCGTATGTATGTGAGAAACATGTAAAAGAATTCAAAAGATTTGAATAAACTGTGGGATCATTTTGTTTTTACGATCAACTTAACCACTACGCGTGAATGTTTGCATGACCATTTAATGAGACGGTAGTTTTCCCTTTAGTTAAGCTTATGCATTCAGAATTTTGCAGATTAAACAACTTTGATTGACTGATGCTTTTCTCCTTGACAATGGTTGCAGGGCGAAGTCACTTGCAATTGATTCTAGTAATAGGTAATACACCTTTGATCAGTAGCTGTAAGCATGAGTAATTACATTTAGTTATTTAGTTATCTTATGGAAAAAAGAAAATCGTCCGCGGTTCTGATGTTTTTGGAATGGAACTTTAATTCGATAGTGGTTTTCCCCTATGAAGTATTCAATCCTTTCTCGCTGCTATATTTTCTTGCTTCCATGAATTGAGGGACCCAAAACCTGAATACGGACCCTAAATACACCTCTATTTTTTACAGTTATACCCGGAGTTATCTTTTTCGCTTGCTTGCTTATACTTATCATCTGGTATCACAAGAAATGGAGGAATTGGTTCTTTTCATCTACCATTTGGAGGAACACTTCTTCTGATCCCTTCTCAAAAGAAGTCCTTGGAGAAGGCAGTGCCTACTTTGGGATCCCTGTCTTCTCCTACTCTGAACTTAAAGAAGCCACTCATAACTTTGATCCTTCCAAGGAATTGGGCGATGGAGGTTTCGGCACCGTATACCATGGTGAGCCCCATCGTAGTTTTGCTTTACTATATTCTGGACAGTTTTCTGAGACCATAGCATTACTCACTATATTGTGCTGCATAGTCATATTTTGTATTTCTGAAACAGGAAAACTCCAAGACGGGCGGGAAGTTGCAGTCAAGCGCCTATACCAGCACAACTATAAGCGAGTGGCACAATTCGTGAACGAAGTTGAAATTCTGACACACTTGTGCCACCCCAATCTTATCACCCTTTACGGCTGCACCTCACGCCACAGCCAAGAACTACTACTGGTCTACGAGTATATTCCCAATGGTACCGTTGATGATCATCTGCACGGTGATCGAGCAAAGGATCACCCACTCCCATGGCCTATTCGTATGAACATAGCCATTGAAACTGCTAGTGCATTGGTTTACCTCCATGCTTCTGAAATCATCCACCGCGATGTGAAGACTAACAACATACTCCTTGATAGCAATTTTTGCGTCAAAGTTGCGGATTTTGGGCTTTCAAGGCTCTTCCCGACTGATGTCAGTCACGTTTCAACCGCACCACAGGGGACTCCAGGTTATGTTGATCCAGATTACCACCAGTTTACCAACTTACTGATAAAAGCGATGTCTATAGTTTTGGGGTTGTTCTCATTGAGCTTATATCCTCACTGCCGGCTGTTGACATTAGTAGGCACAGGCATGAGATCAATTTGGCCAACTTGGCAATAAGCAGAATCCAAGATGGTGCATTCAACGAGTTAATTGATCCGTCTCTTGGGTTCAATTCTGATTCATCGGTTGAGAGGATGACTACCTCGGTTGCAGAGGTGGCTTTTCGGTGTTTGCAACTCGAAAAGGAAATGAGGCCTAGCATGAATGAGGTTTTGGAAGCTTTGAAGGCAATCCGGAAGTACAAAGATGACGAAATTGGAGAAATGCTGCCTCCTTCACCAGATGGGGATAATGTTGAGTTGCTGAATAGTAGCAAGGTACCACCTTCACAAGATTCTGTGACCAGCGGATGGTTTAGTTGTTCCACTGCTTCCATTTCCAGTGTGTAAGGTTTCATTTCATTTCAAAGGATCGGAGGATCTATTGAAATGTTGTACGCTATATCATTGTTGGGGTTGTAGATCAGATACTTATGGAGAGGTAATGTGTATAGTTAATGGAGCTGTCATTTGTATACATACAATGCTTAGGTTGATATTTGATGTCATGGGTCAGTGGCTTGCTGTTGTATTGGGGGTGGCTTACTACTTGGAACACAAATCTCATATCAGGAGTTGAACTTTCATTTGTGTTTTGTATCAATGGTTATGGTTGTATAGTTCATAATGGTTGCGTCAAACATTTGAACAAATAGAGCCCCAACATATTTTCTTTCCTACAGGAACCACCACTCAGCCGTACCTATTCTGTGGACTTCTTCCTGTGCAAAATTTTCATTCTGCAATATGAAATGAAAGTCCTCCGTCCCACAATGATTGTCTGGTCCACAAAACGAGAACTTAAAAAATAAGGCCCCCTTTTATCGAAAAAAATTCAAGCTTTTTGCCGCTAGTTACTAAATATCAATGAGTTTTTTTTTGTTTATCAAAAAATATTTATGATTTTTGGGATAAAAATGCAACTGTTTTAAGTTTTCGTTTTGCAGACCCATTATTCTTCTTGCGAGGGAGGGGATTACGAGGGGGGGATGTACATTTTACTGGATGGGAACTGGATTATCTTCCCTTTCAATGCAATAGGCAAAAACAGGGGGGCTGCTTTTATTTTTTCCAAAAGTGCTGGAAGTGTCGCTACATTTTACCTTTCCAGTTCAGAAAGGGACTTACTAGAGTTTGTCACGAAACCATGGCATGGTTTGTTGATTACCATTGAAAACAAGAGCATGGGTTGTTGTTTAGTTTGGTAAATAGCAGAAGACTCTTTAGGGATTGTTTAGTTTGGTAAACAAGAACATCAGTTGTTGTTTGATTAGTTTGGTACTCCTAATTGATAAGGTTTCTGAATAGGACTTGTTATGAATTGACATCATATGAATATTGAATAGTATAACAGGGTAATCAACACGACTCTACGGTTTGGGATTCTTGGAAAAAATGAAAACATAACGGATGATGAGACAAAGGATGAGCAGAGTCGGCCCTGAGATAAAGTTCGAGGTGCGGCCGCTTTATGCCCCATAAAATTTACGAATTCTATAGGCCTCTCCTACTTTAATACTCCTTATAAGAGCCGAACAAAATAGGTCTCACCTATAATTTTAACTTTAGGCCTCCAAAAAAATGGGGCCGACTCTAAGGATGAGACGAGAAAACAGACATTAACTTGGCACTGCATATTCCATTGCTGTGTCTAAGAAGCAGCAGTAGTTAATTGTTCCTCATATGTGAATCAAACCGGCCAGCCAGTTCAACTTATAAAGATGGCTTGGCCATAGGAAGCTAGTAAAAAATCTCCCTTCGTTGGAGGCATGGTATAAGAAACAGGCGCGTTTCTTGTTCCATGATATTTATTCCCCGGATACCCAAGTTTTAGGATACTGAAGAAGTTCTAGTTAAGGCTGCTAGAGACAGACAAAGTTTGGATATAAGGGTATACATTGACATAAG
This sequence comes from Gaultheria prostrata, assembly GCA_036023075.1. Lineage (NCBI taxonomy): Eukaryota > Viridiplantae > Streptophyta > Magnoliopsida > Ericales > Ericaceae > Gaultheria > Gaultheria prostrata. Next base: position 14,528 of record JAXBDA010003653.1, read on the forward strand.
TATTTTGAAAGAGACGATTTTGTTGTGCATTTCGGAAGATAACTTCAAATTTTGTTGTTATGTATATCCATATGTATATGTCATACTAGTATTTTGCTATTTTTATTGTGCGCCCAGCAAACTCTTTAAATACCAAATCACTTTTTATAGCACGATTTGCCATTCAAATGATGCTCATATGTAAAATTTGGAGAGAGGGAGAGAAATTAAAGGGTGCTTATATGTTTGTAAAATCTGTTGGAAGCACCTACAACTTTGAAAAATCTTCAAATTTCATAAAATTTGCCTCTTTTTATACAATGAAGCTTGGTGTCTCGCCCTCTCTCTCTCTCTCTCTTCTCTCTCTGTGTGTGTGTTCTAAGGGCCAAGCGTAACTGTTCAAATTTGTGTGGTAATGATTTGATGCACTCCGTTACCAAACGTGATACTTGAGTTCGAGTTTTACCGTCTTAAATTGCCGGTAAAAGAAAAAAAAATCAGATGCATTCATAATTAATTATGTGTGGTGCGAAGATGGATGCATGTTAGGTAGACGAAGATGGGACGAATTAAATGGCTCGGAATTGACATCATCGTCATATTATGCACTATGAAGCAACACTACAGAAAATCATGTCGCTCAAAATTCTGGTTGTGGGGTAAACTACGTGAGGGCATTTTCCATTAAATATGAACAGTTTATGGATAAGCCAAACTCTACAGGCTGAGGATCTTTCTAACGTTAAATTTTACAGTTAGGACAGACAGACCGAGATTTTCGGAGTCCTATACAAGCTTATAAAATGAGGTCCAATTTATTTTACTAAGTGATTATAAAAAAATTGGACAGATTCAGGAGGATATCTCATGGTGTATGTTGTTTGCAAATGATATTGTCCTTGTAGATGAAACTTCTAGCGGTGTTAATACTAAATTAGAAATTTGGCGGGATGCACTAGAGTCTAAGGGCTTTCGGATAAGTAAGAGTAAGACTGAGTATATGGTTTGCAAGTTTAGTGGTACCAGTAGTGCGTCCGAAGAAAGTGATGATTCAAGACCAGGAGATACCAAAGAGTGACCATTTCAAGTATTTAGGCTCTATTATTAGTCAAGATGGAGAAATTGCAAAGGACGTGACTCATAGGATCCAAGTGGGGTGGCTCAAGTGGAGAAGCGCTACTGGTGTACTGTGTGACAAGAGAGTACCCACAAAATTGAAAGGTAAAGTCTATAGAACTGTCATAAGACCAGCGATGCTTTACGTGACAGAATGCTGGCCTATTAAGAAACAGCAGGTGAACAAGATAAGTGTAGCGGAAATGAGAATGTTGAGGTGGATGTGTGGTAAGACTAGACAAGATAGGATTAGAAATGAAACAGTCCACGAGATGGTAGGTGTAGTACCTATAAAGGAGAAGTTGAGGGAAAATAGGCTTAGGTGGTTTGGGCATGTCTATCGGAGACCAGCGGATGAAGTAGTTAAGAGAGCGGATAGGATAGCTTTGAGTAGCAACGCCCCCGGGGAGGGGAAGACTCAAATTGACATTAGATGCGGTAGTGCGCAAGGATTTGAGTCTACTAGGGCTAAGTGACCAAGCAGTACTTGACAAAGCTCAGTGGAGGAAAAAGATTCATGTAGCCGACCCCAATTGATTTGGGACATAAGGCTCGGTTTGATTTGGTTTGGTTTGAATTATTAAAAAAAAGAGTATATGTTAAAAAAGTTACACTAGGTAACATATGTTTCTCTTTATTCACATTTTACTAATTCAACTCAAAATTTTGTATCAAAGATTTGATTTACTAAATTTAGATATATTAATATAAATAATTAATAAAGTATACCATAAAAAATTTATACTTAGTAGTACAATATTTGTATCTTTAATAACTCAATAATAAACATAATAAGTTAATAGCAAAGGTAATTCAAACTTCAAACTAAGACAAGTACCTCAATAAAATTATGTCAACCTTTTATTAGAGAATTGTATAATCAAAGAAATTTTATTTAACCACATAAAAGTGTATAACCCGGTTTTTTTTTTTTGCTGATTCTTCGCCAGTACCTTTAAAAATATATTGAATGGTTCGGATCATCAAAATATGAGCGGCAGAGGGAGATCCGCACCATAGTAAAGTACTAAGAGATCTCTTACTTGAACCTCCGTGTGTGTATATATACTAGGTTCGTGATTCTAATCCAGCCGAATATTGTCATGTTCAGGTTCGGCTAATTTATCAAACGAGTATAAAATTGAGGTTCAAGTTCGACTCATTTAATACTTGAATTGAACTAGAACGAGTTTTTATCAACTCGAATAGCTCGATTCATTTGTAATCTACGCTCCTCGGTTTTCCTTGAGGGGTAGCATAATTTTCCTGGAAAACAACCTCCAAGATGCGAAAGGTAAACAATAACTATAAGGGATACGTGCTAGCTTTCATGAAAATCCTGTGTAACTTTTCCGGTTTTCCCTTTTCCATCTTCCTGGGTAAAAAGATTTTCGTGGGAAACTCTCTGTTTCACGCCCTGGTCCCGGTGGTTCGTCCCCGTATCGCTTTCTGAACTCACCCAATTCTCTCTCTCTCTCTCTCTCTCTCTCTCTCTCATCAAATTTTCCCGTTAATTTTATGCGAAAACCTTTGTTTGTGTGTCTGGTGAAGGTGGGTGTTCTCAAACCTACCTGGTTTGTCATTTAACTACTTCATTATATATTGGTAAAATTGTATGCGTATGTTCTCTACAACTTCGTACACATGCGTACATGTTCTCGCTATGGAATGTTATTATAGTTAGAGCCCTGGTTGCGTATGATTGGGGATTACAGTTCATATCTCGTCATCAATTCCGCGTTTCTCTTCCGTGTACATTTTCCCTGCTGCTTCTTATTGCTTCGTATCGCATTTTAGGTTCTCTGTAGCAATTACATCTTCATTTGGCTTATCGTCAGATACACAATACATACAAACATTCTCTTTGGTTAGTTTAGGTCCAAGTTTTTGCAACTTATTCCATTTTTCATAGTTTGATTAGGTCCATTTTCGTTTGTGCAAAATATCAGATTCTGGGTTTCGTTGTATCGTGGTGGTGATTCGCTAACAAATTGGTTCGCACCAGATTGTCAAGAGTTGAATTGGTGGGTTGAATAGGAAAGAAACTTTGAAACGCTTCTTGAAGCAACCCTTCGATTTTATCTTTATCCTCTTCCGTTAGATTTCCAGCATTTTCACCAACCGACATATGGGTTTGTTCTGGATCTTAGCTTGACATTAGTATGTGTTCGTAAATTTTAATGCAGACCAAAATTTGAAGCATCAAAGGGTTGATTTGACAAGTATTTCAATTGGGTTTGGTAGAGTTCTCTTTTTTGCATGGAGAAATTGATTCCAAAGTTGGAATCTTTGGGGAAGGCTGCCTTATTTGTTTCTGATGAAATGTTTAGCATGAGGAAGTTAATCTGATTTGGGTATAAGTGATCTGAGAATCCGTGGCATTGGGTAAGCTGAGAGGAAGTTAGTGGGTGTTAGATATGGGGTCTAGGGATGAGAGGCACCATCATAATCTTGTGCCTCTCGCTGCATTGATCAGTAGAGAGATGAGGAGCGAGAAGATGGAGAAGCCAACTTTGAGATATGGGTATGCTGCACAGTCTAGGAAAGGAGAGGACTATTTCTTGATGAAGATTGATTGCCACAGAGTTCAGGGGAATCCTTCTACGTTATTTTCTGTTTTCGCGGTGAGTGATTTCGCAGTTATTCTCTGATGGTTAAATACCAAAAAGACATAGGGAATTGCATTTGATATTCGTAATTTTCTTCGATGACTGAACTACAAGGGCCATATTTAATTGCTCAGTTGTATTGTTCATCTTCCTTCGGCATTGATCTCTTTGATGTTGGAGATGTGCTGATCATGTGCATCTTTAAATCCAATGTACTCTCTTGCCAATATTTCTGCAAGACATTAAGGACTATTAAAGCTGTGGAATCCTCATGCTGTGTCCAAAGGAATAATTTTAGTTTCTTCCCCATGAACTTTTTTTGTTTTAAATTTCCAGATTTTTGACGGGCACAATGGGAATGCTGCGGCGACTTTCTCAAGGGATCACTTGTTAAATCATGTGTTGGGTGCTTTTCATCGAGGACTTGGGCGGGATGAGTGGCTTCAAGCTTTACCTAGGGCATTAGTTGCAGGTTTTGTGAAGACTGATAAAGATTTCCAGAGTAGAGGTACATAGTTTGGCATTTCTTCAGGGATTTTTGGTTCTCCTCTATCCTTTCCGTGTTATCAGTGTGGTTAGAGTGGAGAAAGAAAATGAAGGTTTTTGTTTCTCTTTGTTATTTTCTTCAGGAGAAACTTCTGGAACTACAGTTACATTTGTAGTAGTTGACAGATGGACTGTGACTGTTGCATCTGTTGGAGACTCCCGTTGCATTTTAGACACTCAAGGGGGTGCTGTCTCTGAGTTGACAGTTGATCATAGACTTGAAGAAAATGTGGAGGAGTGAGTGTTTACCTTTCACACTTTGCTCATTTGTCTCTCTATAGTGGCAACTGGCAAGATTTATTTGGTGTTGCTGCAATTGCAGGAGGGAGCGTGTAACTGCTAGTGGAGGCGCAGTTGCGAGGCTTAGCATTGTTGGTGGTGTTGAGGTGAGGTGTTTCTTGTTCAGAGCAACAATATATTGATCAATTCGAAGAGAAGTTCATTTGGTCGCGTCACAATAAAGGAAGTAGTACCTTTGTGTGGTATATCGAATAGTTACTAATATATCTGCTTTAGTTTTGTAGGTTGGTCCGCTACGTTGCTGGCCTGGAGGTTTATGCCTTTCAAGATCAATTGGAGACATGGATGTTGGAGAATTTATTGTCCCAATACCTCATGTTAAACAAGTGAAGGTATCTTGTTCTTTGATTATGTTAGTGTTGCTTATTGTTTTGGTTTTTCCATTATTAGTTTCTCCTACTGTTAGCCAGGGTACTCATAATTATATTATTTATGGCATAATGATATTAATACATGTGTGGCAGCGACGGTCATTAACTCTCTCTCTCTCTCTCTCTCTCTCTCTCTCAATATCAATTGTTCGCAACTTAACTATTTGCTTTATGCTCTTCCCTCTACCCTTTGGGAGTTAGTTTTCTGTCTTGTGTATTTCTTATTCCCGCTAAATCATGCTTTTAGTATCTTTTGCTGTGGAGTTCATTCTGTAAAATATATCTTGTTAGGTTTGTCATTAGCTTGAGCTCTAACTGATTAATCTTTGTTATGAAATTAAAAGTTATCAAGTTCCGGAGGAAGGCTTATAATTGCTTCTGATGGCGTATGGGATGCATTGTCCTCAGAAATGGCTGCAAAAGCTTGCCGTGGCTTGTCTGCTGAACTTGCTGCTAGGCAAGTTGTGAAGGTAAAGTAAAAACTCTTGTTCAATAACCTTCTTGGTTGTGATATGTATTGATACTGGAGTACATTTTGTGAATCAACTTCCACAAACTTATTGCATTGTATGGAATGGTTTCCTAGGAAGCTCTGAGGACAAGGGGATTGAAAGACGATACAACATGCATAGTTGTTGACATAATTCCTCCTGATATTTCAATACAGCCCTTACCTACTCCAAAAAAGCAAAACAAGCTCAGAGCTCTATTCTCCAGAAAGAAGTCTTACAATTCTGCTAACAAACTATCTAAAAAGCTATCAGCTGTAGGTACTGTAGAAGAAATATTTGAGGAAGGCTCAGCAATGCTTGCTGAAAGGTCAGCTTTTTGTCCATTCTGTCTTTTGATATATTCATTTGAATTTCGCAAACAATCTAGAAAGCATAAAACTATTGACAGCAACCACATCCTGTTGCTATTTTTCTTTGTTTTCAAGCTTCCTTCCCAGGAAGTTATCAGAGATGTGTTGATGTTTGGGTTTTTTAGATGGAAGAGAAAAGTAAGTGATTAATTAGGGGGGGAAAGACGAGAACATCGAATCTGTATTTACTTCCCTGGAATAGTAATCTTCCTACTGTATGATGTGAAATTACAGGAATAATCTTGCTGAGAGTATTACATGGATGTTTTTCACACTCAAAGTAATAGGCAATCTGACCTTGATTGTATTAATGAATGCCTTAAGTGAAATTGGAGTCCAACAATCTCTTTGGGCTTTGAATTTTCAAATACCTGTAAAAAAGTACAACATGTTTGAGAAATATGATTGATAGACTGAAAATTCCCAGTATCTACTGAATTCACTTGGCGAGGGGGAGTTTAATCAATTTGCTCACTGAACTCTGACATCATAAGGCATTGTGATTAATGATGTAGGTTACTAGCGGAACAAAAATGTAGAGAAAGTTTTGGATTTCGATTTTGTTATGCTTTGTTTACTCTCTAAACTAGTGAAATGAAAATAGATAATTATCATGCCTGAACTCATCATGCATAATAACAGTTAATTATCCACCACCTGCTGCCAGCTCCACCAACAATTGGCATAAGTTCCTTGTATGGATTGGTGTTGGATCTGTAAGATTGGTCTCACAGGCCTGGCTAGAAAATGTTGTTGCCTAGCTTGAGTAGTCGCTTTTCTGTGTTTTGTCTGATTGACATAATTAATGGAGAACTTGACCCTTAAGCCTTTGTAATGGTGGTTTAAAACTCTATAAAGGCTGTATATCACAGTGTTTGGTGCAGCACCAGCATTCTGTTGTATTCTTCTTCCTTCCATGGTCTTTCATTCCACGGTTTTCAAATTACTTAATATGCTTCCTGTTGAATAGCTTGATATCTATTTTTTGGCCCATTTCCTAACAAATCAAGCTTTTGGGATAATTGGTAACCTTAAAAGGTATCAGAGCTCAGATTATGAGAGGTCTTTGGATCAAATCTCTCTTTTCGCATTTCTTCCCCGTTTGCATTCTGCTTTTCCCCTTCGTATTCAGTTTTGCTCTTTTTAGGAAAATTTGTGTCTCCAAATGCAAGACGGGGTTGCACGTGAGAGACGATGTTAAATAGCTTGATATATATTGTTGGGCCCATTTAATTGGTGAACACCAACTTAATTGGTGGACATATATCCTATGCCATTATACAAGTATCTGGCAGGGTACTTTATGGTTTTAAAAGAGTTCATGAGACTCAGCTTCACATGATCTTCGGTTTCTATTACATTTTTATTTCTAACAGGATTTTCTTTAGGCTCGAGTTTTCTGATAGAACTCGAGGCAAAAGAGAAAAGTGAGGGTAATTTGGCTTGCATCAACTTTTGTGATGATAAGTTGAGGTTGATGGAGAATTCGGAGCCAAAACTCTAGGCTGTATGTAAACCTAGAAAATCAAGAGTGAACTTATGAATGAGAGTATCTCCAGGTACCCAAAATGATCAATCATAGAAGCGTAAAATGTGTATTTCAGTTGTCACATTCAATTTATTTCCCTACTTGAGAATCTGCTTTGTTTTTCAAAATTGGAATTGCGTTTTTCTAGATGCCCCTGAACCATCTTGAATTCTCTTTATTTAGTCAGGGTTCTTGTCATGTATCTTCAGTTTGGCTTATATTTTATTTCCCTTGCTTAATTGCAGATTAGGAAGTGATGAGTGTAGCGGTCAATCAACAACTGGTCTGTTCATATGTGCTGTTTGCCAAGTGGACCTTGCTCCAAGTGAGGGTATATCTGTTCATGCTGGTTCTATCTTCTCCATGAGCTCCAAGCTGTGGCAAGGTCCTTTCCTTTGCGCTGATTGCCGTGATAAGAAGGATGCCATGGAAGGAAAACGACCCAGTGGAGTTAAAGTGGCATGATCTGTTATTTCTACGTCTTATTTTTTCTTCACCATTCTTTATAATCCTTATTCTTCTTGGCCAGGTAATTGTTTTCATTATACGATGATGTTGCTCCATGTACACGTAATATTTCGGAAGACTGATATAGCCCTAGTTCTACCAAATGTGTTAGAATTCCTGATTGCTTGAAGTAATCGTCTGTGTTGTAATCTTCTATGAATATTTCTTGTAACCGTAGATGTAAGGAAATTCATTTGTCCGATGTGGTATTTTTTCAGCTCAAGCCTCAACCTTGAGGAATCCTATTATTCCATTGTCATAAACTCGCAACTAAACCCACTATTTTAGCACTGGGTCCATTTTGAAAGTTATAAAGTGCAGAGCTTTTATTGTGGTAGGGTTTAGTTTCCCGTGAGGCAAGTGCTTGACTGAGCAAATCCCAGAAATTACTCAATCAAGATGAAGCCCCATAACATGTTCCCAAGTCTGCCTGGACTTGAGGCTCCATCAGCTTTTGCTGTCTTGGTTCGTTGACATGTCTTTCAGGACCGCTCTGCCGCTAAAGAGAAACCAAAAGTTCTTGTAAATTCATGACTTATCATCTCAGTTGGTGTTTATTTGGTATACACCTATCTTCGTTATGTAGTATTATTCCATTAGGTGAACCTCATTATACTGTTGTTGCTTCATGCCCTAAGTCGCAAATTAACCTTATCGCTACCAATTATTTCTCACAAGGGGACTGGTGCTCTTTGTTTCCCAAGTTTAGAAACCTTTCTTCACCTGATTTGTGTCATCCGTCCATTTTCACAAGGGTGCTTTTTAGATAATGGTTGCGATTCTTGCGAACAGTGTAAACTACTGAGCTTTGTCATTTGAGTAAACCCGCATATTTTTCTAGAAGAGACTTCTTGGTAATTTCATGTTTGATAGCAGAATAAAGAGAGTGAGTTTGAAGTTTGAACAGTCAATGAGTTAGGTCTGTGGCTGTAGGGCTGGATCAATTAGGGAGGTGAGTAGGAAACTCCTGAGTCCTGACCATCCAGGGAGGCAAGAAGTAGGCCCAGTTGGCTCTACTTAGGCTGAGTCTCCACTATGGTATTTTCAGTATTCTTGGCCTTGTTTTCCATTTGATTTTATGAGAATCTCATAAAATCAAGTGGGTTGATTTTAGTAAATGTGGAAACTATTTGCTAAAATCAAGCCATTTTCGCAAATGAAAATGGGTTGATTCTAGCAAATGATTTCCTCACTTGCTAAAATCAACCCATTTGATTTTATGGGATTCCCATAAAATCAAATGGGAAACGAGGCACAAACTACAAGTTGTCAAATTAGAGAGTCATTCTCCTCACATAAATCAACTTAACTGATTTGACAACTTGTAGTCCAAGAATACCGAAAATACAGTAGCGGAAACTCACCCTTAAAGTTCCAAAACCTCTTATGTAATATCCCCCAAAAGCTGCAGTGATTGTTTTTGCATTGATCAGTTATAATATAGCAATGGGTGTTTCCCCCACTTTGGCTTTATTGGTTATATCCCATCAGCTGCTTCTTCACTCTTCTGGGGAAAACAACATATGCCCAGATTCCTATGACTGTGGAAGTCATGGGCAGATTGGATTCCCTTACTCCAACACCCCCAATGTGGGTAGTTCACCGTCAATTGTAGCACGTCAGTTCTGATAATCAGTTTGGGGCTGGACGGTCTATGGTATGAAATCAGAAGCAATATTCTCTTGATTCCGTTTATGTTAACGACCCACGGCAAGAAGACGTCTTCCATACAAACAGTTGTGACGTTTTCAGTTCCTACTTGAACTGGAGTATCGAGAGTAAGCCTTCTATTCTTTCACAATGCCCACTGGTCTCACCTTGTTCAAAGACACCACTCTCAGCACTGAACTTGATCAGCAGACAGAAGACTTCTTCCGTGGTAATACAAGTTTGGGAGGCTGCCAAGGCTACACTGTCTACTATAAATTCCCTCCTGACCATAATCTGGTTTCAACCTTTGGCGACTTTCCTCCCAATTGTGCAGTTATTCAAATGCCAGTGGTATCAGAAACTGAAATCCGAAATGCCAGTGATCTGTTCTCAGTGTTGTCCTCTGACTTCTCTGTTAGATTTCATGTGCGAAAGGCATGTCTTGAGTGTCGCCAAAAGGGAGGCCAATGTGCTCGCAATATATGCAAGTTATTATTCTGTATTATAGTACAAAACGAATCCAAAGCCTCTATATGGACGGTTCCTCACATAGCCGTGGGTATTGCTTCTCCTCTATTTATTTTTCTCGTTTCCCCACTTCATTTAAAGTATGTCTAACTGATTATTTTTCTCCTTGACATCGTTTTTAGGAAAAAGAAAATCATCATTGATTGTTGGAACAGGTAACATGCCTCTTTCTCCAATAACTGTAAGCACGAGTATTTGCATGTTTAGGTTCTTGTTTGATTCCTATGTTCTTTTATTAGCTAACTTCTCTCCTTTAATTATTTTGATTGCAACTGCTTCAGCTGCTGGTGGAGCGGCGTTTTGCGTAATTCTGTTGTTCTGCATGGTGAGGAACTAGCACAAAGTGAATCAAAAGGAAGTTTTTGGAAGAACAAAGCAGAGAACTACCGAAACATTGAGGCCTTTCTAAAGAGTTGTGGGTCTCTTTCTCCAGGTAGATACACTTATTCTGATGTTAAGAAAATGACCAACTCCTTCAGAATTAAACTAGGTCAGGGTGGCTATGGTTGTGTACGTCTTCAAGGGAAAGTCAGAAAATGGCTGCTTTATGGCAATGAAGGTTCTGAAAGGATTGAAAGGCAATGGAGAAGAGTTCATTAATGAGGTTGCAATGATTAGTAGAACTGCTCATGTTAATATTTGTCTCTTCTAGGATTCTGTTTTGAGGGTCACCATAGGTTCTCATATGTGAGTTCATGCCTAATGGATCGCTTGAGAAATTCCTGTATCGTGGTGATTCCTTGACATATCGCCAGTTGGGTTGGGAATCATTGTACCAAATTGCTGTTGGCATTGCCCAAGGATTGGGGTGCTTACACCGTGGTTGCAACACACAAATTTTGCATTTGGACAGAAAGCCTCATAACATTCTTTTGGATGAGGACTTCTGCCTAAAGATCTCGGACTTTGGCCTTGCTAAACTGTGCCCGTGGAAAGAGAGTATCATATCATTGTTGGGTGCTAGAGGGACGTCCGGCTATATAGCCCCGTATTTAACAGAAACTTTGGGGCTGTTTCACACAAATCTGATGTGCATAGCTATGGAATGATGGTTCTAGAAATGGTTGGAGGAAGAAAGGATACTAGCGTCGAGGTTCTTTCCACATTGGATATACAACTGTCTTGAGCTAGATGAAGAACGTGGATTGCATGGCATTATCAATGATGAGGCTAATTAGAATGCGAGGAGGATGATTATAGTTGGCCTGTGGTGCATACAAACAGATCCTTCCCACCTGCCATCAATGAGTCGGGTCGCGGAGATGCTTGAAGGGAGCACCAAGTCGTCGCAAATCCCACCTAAGCCTTTCTTGTCTTCTCCCTGAGCACCGGCAGATTCTTGAACTACAGGCATGTGGTTACATTGTGCGCCTCGCTCTGCGGGTAAGTTGCACCTCTTATGTGTTTATCCTCATACATAGACTCGAATCTTGGTGAGTTTATAATGTTTGAAAGAAATTCTCATCTGCTTTCATATGCGGTGCAACTTCTTGTAATTCAGTATTTGAGGCATATAAATTGCACTTTCATATTCTATTGGGACAAAACTTAGTTGGGTACTCATTGGGGTTTGTTGCGCTGCAATTTCAGCTTTTCCCAAGGAGTTAAAACTTAAAAGTTAGCTGGGGATACTTTCATTCAGTGAGATTGGAAGACTAATGGAATCTCTTTATAATATTTGAGGAAGAAAGATAAAAAAGAACAGGTTTCCCTAGTCAAGGTTTAAGATGTATAGTAGTAAAAATTAACACTCACCAAGGCAATCTCTATTGACTAAAGAACTATTGGAAATCTCCTATGGAGATTAATAAATTCTTTTCACGGGCAGTGGGAACGGTGGGGTTTCCACCACTGCCCCGTTGTGGGATCCACCATGCATTTATTGTTATAATTTGTACTGTTCATCTTGTAGGGTCCACAAAGTAGTATACACAGACAAAAAATCAGCTTGATCGGACGTTAATAGATATATAGAAAATTATATATTATGGTTTATAAATAGATGGTCAATAATTGTAAAGCTAAACTATCCATTACCATTCTGTTCAAAAAAAAAAAAAACTATCCATTACCATTCATTTTATAAACCGAAATTAAAATTTTGATATACGTATTGATGTCTGATTATGCTGAATTTTTATAAAGATATGCTCACTACTCTGCTCGCTCTACAAGATATCGCTTCAGGTCAACAATAAATCCACGGTAGAATCCATAATAATGGTGGCGGAAAACCCATGATTTACACCTAAATTTAATCTCATCACCTATGTGTCGTGTGGTTACCGTGCATTGTGGGGCCCACCCTTTTAGTAAGCGTAAAGAGAGTTGTCACTTGTTGGTCGTCCTCTCCTACTTTTACTTGGTCTAGCAAAGAGATTTGCTGTTGAAATACATTATTAAACTAAGACGTATAAGTTAGTTGCCATAAGTTTTGTCAATTTTGTCTGTTAAGGCGAACTTAGGTGATTAAAGCTTTCTTTTCTTTTTTTTTGGTAATTCGGAAATTAAGATTAAAGCTTTCACTGAGAGCTTTAGTGGTGGCCCCAAATAAACCAGTTTTATAGCTAAATAAATACTAATATAGGTTCAGCTTTCCCTCTTAGTGGGTTTATTGAAATTTCGTTCTTCTCTTCCAAAAAAAAAAAAGAAGAAAGAAAATAATAACAAGATCTGTAACTGTAAAAGATGTTCTATAAGCTATAACTTGTGAATTAAGTGCAGCTTTCATGAGTCTTTTGAGTTTATTTAATGCTACGTTTTAGTTTCATCCACATTGGTTACGCACTTTTCTTCCAGTTTCATCACTCTCTCTATCTCTTTCATCTGTGTTTTAGCATGAATGCTTTTCTGCATGAATCCTCCTTCAATTATGAACGATGTCGCGAACCCGAGAATATTAAACAAAAATTCAAAGAGGTGATCAGGACAGCTCCCAGAAGCACTGAGTGGACAGCTTTTACTGATCTTTTCCAGTATGAAGGTTTCTGGCACTCCCCTAGATTCTTAGAAGGAACCATATTGGCTCAAGAACAATTCCAGGCTCGACCGAGCGATATCATCCTATGCAGTGCCCCTAAAACTGGTACCACATGGCTCAAGGCCCTTAGTTTTGCTGTTGTGAATAGAGCAATCTGTTTAGATGATTCAAAGAATCCTTTGCTCTTCAACACCCCACATGAATGTGTTCCATACTTGGAAGTGGACCTTTTCCAAAACAAGACTAGTCGATACCCGGATTTCCCCCTCCTTGCTACTCACCTCCCATTCGATTCCCTACCGAATTCCATAATAGCTTCTGATTGTAAACTTGTTTACATATGTCGCGACCCTAAGGACGTATTTGTTTCTCTTTGGCACTTCATAGGAAATGTGAGATCCAAGGAAGAGGGGAACTTATTTCCATTGGAAAAAGCCTTCGAGTTGTTCTGCCAAGGGGCTTCCCTCAATGGGCCATACTGGGATCATGTTCTGGGGTACTGGAAAGCAAGTTTAAAGTTACCTAAGAAGATATTGTTCTTGAAATATGAGGATTTGAAGAGGGAAACTAAATTCTATTTGGAAAGATTAGCCGAGTTCATAGGATATCCGTTTTCTGCGAATGAGATGCAAGAGGGTGCGGTAGAGAAGATTATGCAACTGTGTAGTTTTCATAATTTGAGCAAGTTGGAGGTGAATAAAACCGGAGAGTACGCCATTTTCTCATCAGTAGCTGTGGAGAATAACAAGTACTTTAGGAAGGGCGAGGTTGGAGATTGGAAAAATTGCCTTAGCGGAGAGATGAAAGATCGTATCGATGGGATCACAGAGGAGAAGTTGAGAGGTTATGGCTTGACATTGGACTAGTTACAAGTTTTAAGTCTTCGTTCATATTTGGTTAGTAGTCTGTATTCTGGTGGAAAGTATATTTCTTATGAAACTAATATTGGAGCATTGTTAAAGGAAAGGACATGACTTCTCCGTAGTTGGTCTACAGAAAGGCCTTTGCATTCAACGGTCCAGATTTTAGAAATTCTTCCTCTGTCCCTTTTATAGTGTGTACAATTTCATTTTGGGTTGTCCCTTAATAAATGTGTTTTGAAAAGTTAGTGGGTACATTTCCTATTTTGCCCTTAAAAGTAGATTCATTTTTAAAAAGTTAGTAGGTAGTAGTATTATATTGATAAGGGCAAGTAATAGAAAGTAGATGTAAAAGTTGTAAAAGTTTATGTGAGAGAAATAATTGGAATTCTCAGGTAACACACTTAAAAAAGGACGGAGGGAGTACTATTTTCGGGAAGATATTCTTCTTGGAAAAAGTCTTTTTAAAATCTAGACCCTTAAAAATATTTTTGGATGGTCAGGATCACACGAACGGCTCTCTGCAGTCCAACATAAGACTGCAAAGAAGCCGGATTCAAAAGGAAATACAATTCACATTAGGGGTGAGCAAAAAAGCCTGAAACCCGACTACCCGACCCGACCCGAACCGACCCAACGGGTGTCGGGCTGGTTTTAAATAGTGTCGGGTTCGAGTCATAAAAATTTGAAATTTCGGGTGTCGGGTGAGAGATTTTAAATATCAGATAACCCGACCCGACCTATATATATACATACACAACTTTAGCGTCCAATCGACGCAAACCCTCCACTCTTCTCATATTTCAGATCTCTCTCTCTCTCTCTGCCCTCTCCTCTCAGATCGCTCCTCTCTCTCACACACACAAATCGCTCCTCTCTCTATCTCTCACAGATCTCTCTCTACTCTTCTCCAGCCAGGAAGCCACCCTCAAGGGCCTCAACAATGGCGTAAGCGGCACACAGCGAGAAGGCGGCGGCGACAGCCGTGAGATCTAAACTATGACTCAGCCGTCAACCGACGACGGGACAACACAAAAGATGGGGACAGACCGACTCTGTGTGTGTGACTCTCACTCTATCTCTCATGTCTGTGTGTGACTCTGTGTATGTGAGATAGTGTATGATTTATGTCTTTTTGGTGATGAATATGTATGGATCTGACCGATATGTGAAATGTGAATGAAGTTATGATGGGTTTGCACTTTGACAGTTTGACTCACTTCGTTGATTTATGGGTTTGCAATTTTTGGGTTTGCACTTCGCTCTTCGTTGGGAGATTCTTTGATTTGATATGAGATCTGTTTTTTTTTTTTATCCGTTGAGATCTGGAACCCGACCAACCTGAACCGAACCCGATAGACCCGACCCGATCGGTTTCTAGACTAGTTCGGTTCGGTTTCGGGTGCTGTTTTTCCCAACCCGACCAAAATTAAACCGACCCGAACCCGACAAAAACCCGACCGACCCAACCCGTGCTCACCCCTAATTCGCATGGTTTTGCCTCGAGTCATTTCTAATATTTGCCTCCGGAAAAGGAAAGAAGCAGTGGGTTGGCTCTCTGCAGTCCAACATAACACCTCAAAATATTTTGGTCCACTATATAGGTTTATACAACTAATTTTAAAGTACGTCTGCCGAAAGACTATTTAGTACTGTATTTGTTGGCCTATATACAGGAAACTTTTGAACTCTGCATGAGGATCCCTGTCCTAAATAGTGACTAATTTGTTAACTACCCCTTACCTACACTATTGTGGAAAGAAAAATGTTGCTAACTAATTGTCCTAACTAATGACTAATATGTGCATTTAACTCCATTACTGGCCTACTCACAAAGTCGCATGTTCGACTCACATTGCCATCAATATTTTTAAAACTAGCCACTGAAAGTTTATCCGGTGACTAACTTCAAGATCTAGAGAACTGATTCTACAGCCAAAATAAGTAAAACTCATATTTCCCTCGCATAGTTCTCTCCCTCACACTATATTCCGGGATCAAGTCTCAATTCCCCCTCCCCATGTAATAGATTAGGAATGACGAATGACAAAAAAAAAAAAAGAACTCTCCCTCACATAATTCATCTATCCAAGTTAAACATTTCTATGTTAATTTCCATTTTGGCCATTCAAATATGTACCAAACCAGTTCTAAAATCTTATGACAGGACCACTATTGTAATGGTCCACGTTGTTATGACTCTGATTAATTTCCATTTCTATGTTCAAAGTCTCAGAGGGATGGGGATAGCTACGGAATTGCTCTACCCCAGGGTTTTTTTTTTTTTTTTTCACCCCTGTTTATTTAACATATATCTCACTCCGAACTTGTCCAAATCTCATATATGAGGAAGACAAACAAGACAATCTATGCCTATAAAAGCTGGGGAAAAATAACTTATTGCTACAATTAGAGTTTTGATATCTTTCGATGTGGTCTTAATTTTGAATGCAACATGCAAAACGTGATTTTGGAGGATGGCGTTAGCTCTTTATGCTATGTTCTTGAGATTGTGTTTGGATCTTGAAATGTTATGATTCCTCTTAACAACATCTCCGAACCTTACTCATAATTTTACTCGAATTTGCGTAAAAGCTTCATGTAGAAGCAATCAGATGAGCAAACCCAAATTCAAGGATAAATATAAGCAAATTCTTGTTAATGGCATGATTGTAAATTTGAGAAGAAGAAATAGCCTCGCAAAATTTGAGCAAAAAATTGAGACTTTCTTGATTTGTGTAAAAACTTGAGTAAAACTCAATTGATTTGTGTAAAAACTTGAGTAAAACTCAATTTGATAGTATAAATTTGAGTGAAGGAGTGAAGTGGATTTTATGAGGGATTTGAATCGAATTTGAGTTTGAGAAAAATAAATGGCAAGGACCCGAGATACTAAGAAAAGCAAAAGAACAGCAGTCATGAAATCCAACTTCACAAAATTTCTCCCTTTTTTTGTCCCTTTTTTTTTTTTTTTTGTCATTCATCGTTCCTAATCTATTACATGAGGAACGGGGGAATGAAACTCAATCCCGGAATGTAGTGTAGGGCATCCAAAAGCTTTATCACATAGTTAGCCACCACTTGTTCCTTTTTTTTTCTCCTTAAAGATTCAGAGTCCAAACACTGTCCTACGAGTGCTGAGTACGTAGAGATGGTCTAGCACCCCAGGACCCCAGCCTTTGGCCTGAATCACTTTTGATCTAGTTCTCTTTAGATATATACTCTTATTATCTTTGGGACATCTAAGGTTTTTTGATTGTCCAGATCTAAGGTTTTTTTATTGTTCAGGATTTCTGGACCAACATACGAGCACTTCGACAGTAATCTCTACGAACCTAGAATCACGGCTTTTAGACATCATGTTATTTTTTCAGAAAATACAAAAGAAATAATGGTTTTATTAAGGAATTGTGTGGTTGAGCGGATACACAATAATCACTTAATTCCACCTGGTAAATCTAACAAATAACCTTATGAAACTTAACTCAGTTTTGATTTCCCCCGTTGTTTGGTTGTTTGAGCTGAATGGGTTGTAGGCTCCCTACCCCTAATTCATTTAATTGGCAAATGTTTTTTACGAAGGGGCAAGAAGATAATTTCACTTAACTCACTTAACTATGTTTATAAGTTAACTAGTGAGAGGTAAGAGGACAGCCTTACCCCTCACTAGTTAACGACCGGCCAAGAGCCTAACTCATCCTTCGTTGGCAAATGTTCGTTGAGCCTATTTTGTTCCACATTTGGGACAGCAAGAAAAAAAAAATGGCCCCATGGCCGCCCATCATATCAAAAAGACCGTATCACACACATAAAGTGATGATGATACATCTAACCGAGAAATGCCAATGTTTCCACTTTTTGTCCTTGGACCGAATAATTAACCATCACTTTTTTAACGAAATCCAGAACTTCCTCTCCAATGATTGAGGCACCATCACACATTCACACATTGTACTTAGCCTCTCACAGGACTGTACGGTGAATAAGAGTATTGAAGCATCGTCACATGAGCCACATTGTGCTTAACTAGGGGTTCGTCATGAAATACTATAAGTATCCAGAAATTTTTGCAGTGTGCAGAGTCTGTGTTAAAATCTGTTATAGGTGACCTTTCCAACACGTATTTTGTCGGAAATGCTCCAATGGGCCACATGGTCGTACAGCCTACGAAGAATGCACAAGATCTTCAATCTTTCAAGGTATGGAGTCAAACTTGGTTTACTATTTTTACGAACAGAGGTGCTTATAATTCAATTTTCATGATTTATATGAAAAAGTCTGTCTTTTTTCCTTATCAACTCATCTCAATTTTATGAGTTTACTAGTAAATTCTTATCATTTCATCAGCGCTTCTTCTTCAAATCTCAAGTGATTGGCTGATTGCAACCAACAAGTTTAAGATCGGAAAGTGCGACGATTTTGTTTGGGTGAATAAGGATGAACTGCTGAAGTACTTTCCTGATCAAGCTGACTTCCTCAACAAGATTGTCATCAGCTGATGCTCTGCTTTTTTGTCCTGTAAATTTCCTCTAAGAGCCTTTTTTGCGAGTCATATTTCTTGATGTACTAGTTTTTTACCATTGGTAAACAATGACCTTGTATTCCACCACCATAGCCCATAGGATCAATTTTAGGGTAGACGACTAGAGCAAGATTAGGGAAAGAAAAGCAGCTTGAATTTTTCCGCGATAAACCAATGGCTTATAGCCTGGCGGTTATTTCTTAGTTCTCCCACAAGCGAGACCAAAGTTCGAGCCTCGACAGAGGCGTTCGGAGTTTAGGGATATAGATAGCTTCTAGATCTCCTCTGGATTAACGCACTAAGAGCAACCCCAACAAACTCCCTAAATTGGCTCTCATCCCTATTTTAGGGAGCCAAATCCCAAAATTAGGCTCCAAGAGACTCCCTAAACCCATCCTTAAAATACAAAAATGAATAGTACCTCCCTAAAATCCCCCCCCCCCCCATTTAGGGAGGCACTATTCACTCCCTACCCATTTTTTTAT